>JAMLFY010000005.1:11194033-11356341 GCA_030441495.1 Dalbergia oliveri | reverse complement strand
TTAAAATCCTGTATAACTTAATATCGCATAAGAGGATATTGGTTAATACATTTTAATATATAAGGTTACTTTTATTTTTTAATATTTTATTAAAATAAAATAATTCTTAAATAAATAATAATAAGTAAAAATTTATAAATAAAATTATTTCATAATAAATAAATATTGTTAACAAATAATATATGATACCAATATTAGTTATATGCAATAAAAATAAAAAAGTAATTATAATTAATAAATATAAAATAAAATAAAATAAAAAAAATATCAAATAAAAATAAATATTTAAAATAAATAATATATAATATATAATATAAAAATTAAGGATCAATAATAAAAATATTTTGAGTTAATATTTATTTTAAAATTAAAATTAAAATAATTATAATTAAAAATAAAATATAAAAATATATAAAAGAGTTATTTAATATATATATATATATATATATATATATATATATAATTTATTGAAATAATAAATAATTATAAAATATTAAAATAAATAATAATATTTAAAATAAATTAAATTAAATTAATAAATATTTACATAAATATTATATTTAAAAATTATATTTAAGTCATTAATAAAAATTTTATTTTATTAATATTTAATTAAAATATTAGAATTATTTATAAATAAATAATATTATTATAAAATATAAAATATAATATCTTATCCAGTGTTACACCAAATAATGTTTAGTATTAAAAGTTTATCAAGGATCTTTACTATAAACCTTTTTATCCTCTAGAGTTCTTATATTATAGCCTTATTAATTATAAGCATGTCAAATGGGACCTTAAAGAAATACTTCAAACAAGGGCCCAACATCTCCTTAAAATAATAGTTTGAAAGTGTAAAACCAAGTGCTGCACCTACATAAAAGCTATGTTACTTAAAGTATGTGAATGCATTTTAAATTTCATTTTGAATAAACACCAATATCATCGTAACAATTTCTGATGACAAATTAATCGCAATTGTAAACAGGGAATTAGTTGTCTCGACACTACAGAGGAAAGAAAATGAAAGAGTAAACACTCAAATTGGTCATGACAATTTCTTTGATGGACAAATTAATCCTAACAATTGTAAAAATAGGACATACAAGTCCCTTGGAGCATGCCAAATTTAAGGGGGAGCGAGTGAAAAAGAGCTTGGCTACGTGGAGGTGGAACTAGTCTTGAGGAAACGAGCTCGGTCAAGGAAAAGACGGAGCTTGGGCTCAGGAGGATGAGCTCGGATGAGGTGGCTGATCTGGGTACATGCCTATCAGTCTTCAACCACCTGTATCAACCAAGCTCTCATAGTTCTAGCCGAGATCTTCCTTGTCTTGTCCGAGCTATATTTCCTCTTAGATGAGCTTCACCTTCTCCAGCCAAGCTCTTTTGTCAATCTCTCCTTAGCTCAGTTGGGGCGTTGAAGGGGGTAGGGACCTATAATGTCCTATTTTAACAATTGTGAGGGACCAATTTGGGTGTTTACATTATTCAAATTTATCCATCAAAGAAATTATCAGGAGCCAATTTGAGTGTTTTACTCTTTTTCATTTTCCTCCCTTATCTCTCTATAAAATGTCTAACACTAAAGCTTCGAATTGCTTCAAGATAAAACTTCGACTATTCCAAATATGACTCTTGCTAGCTGCCTTACAAGTTGCAGATTCTTAAATGCATATCTTGCTATTTTTTATCAACCTAACGATCATAAAAAGTATGTGCTCATAATCAACCTATGTAATTGAGGAATTCATTACTCTTTATCTACTCTATTAATGCCATGGCTACTTAAACTCCATGGATTCAACATCTAAATTCATATTCAATCATTGTATTGACGGGAGTATCCAACACATAAGTGTGCATGATTTGTTATATCATAATATACTATCCATATTTAATGCATAAGACAATTCCAAATCCAACCTACATGTTATTGATGCAATTAATTAGGATTTTGATTTATTCCTCATTGTGTATTTTTAATAGAATCATTGGCTATTACACTGATTTTAGGAATAATTTGTAATTATACCTTGTTGCATTTAACTTGTCTTCTTTGAGTATAGTTTTGTTCAGAAGCTTTGGATCAAGTACAAAGTGTCAAAAGCAAAGCTCGAAACTCTTTAGAAGAAGCTTAGAGTAAAAAGAAGAAAATCATGGAAGTTCACCATTCTCCTGCGTAGTCCAAGCACTTCAGAGAGCAACAACTATGAATTTTTGGGACTTAATGTTCTGTTGAGATTCCAGTACTCATGCGATGGTGGGCTGGCAGATCATTAATATGTTTTGGGCCCCAATTTGGGCTATTGTAGAAAGTAATATTCAAAGGACAAACTCTTACCCTAGTTTTTTATTCACTTTTAGGTTGTCACTTTTAGTTGCTATTATTCTCCTCTTCATCTTCTCTCTACACCTTCTTCTCTATTCTTCTCTCTCTTAGGGAATTCCATTAGTGAAGGTATTTGCTTAGGAGATTAGTGAAGGTCTCTCTCTAGGTTTGTTGCTATTATTTTCAGGTTCTCTTTTATCTTCATTTTTCTAATTTTCCAGGCAATGGAGGAGTAGATTTCTTTACTAGTGTAAGGGTTTCCGGATGGATTATGATGATGTTTAAGACCCCTTTTTTATATTAAATGCATTGGTTTTCTTAATGTTCTGTAATTTATATTTCCTGTGATTGTTATAATTTTTATTGGAATAACTAAATTAGCAATCATCGCTTAGGGAAACCCTTTGGGCATAAATTGATAGATCTATTGGTTTATGGTTGAGGGAGAATATTAGAATTAACATTCTGATTGGCGGTTAGGCTATGACAATTAGGTCAATAAATTAATATGATTTCTAAATAAATTGAGATTTCATTTATTAGTTATTTGCATTAATCAAATTATAGAAGTCGATCAATCAATAGTATAATTGATAGTAATTTAGTACTAATAGCTATCAATGGGTTTAATATATGGTCAATGATAATTAATTTATAATCCTAAGAATACCTTGCACTAGTGTCTTCTTCATTATTGTATTATCTTTTAATTTAAATTGTTTTGTTTTAATTTTTCAAAACCTTCCAATTTTCCCAACTAAGTGTTGAAGCCTCCTTAAAGACAACCAAGGCTGTGCTCTTTACTATACTTTTGACACAAGTTAGCATTAAAACAATTTTCTAATTTAAGGAGGTAGACGCAAGCCTCTATTCGACGACCAAAATTGTGTCTTTTACTACATTTTTTGTGCAATTTAGTATAAAATAAATTTTAATTTAATTATGTATTACGCAGCTCGCATCAATGGTAATCATGGATGAAGAGGTTAATTTTCATACATGTTCTCATTTCTTCCCTATATGATTTTCCACATTTTTGTATTCTTATGTCAATATTCAACAACCTTCTACAGTCTCAAGTTATTTTCATATCAGTGTGGAAGGATCCAATGTCTATCAGAAGTCAACCTATAATACTTCGTAGGTCCTAATAGTTTCACTACATTTTCATTCAAGCCCCCATAGTTTAAAAATTTGGAATCAAGTCCTTACATTGTATAAATTTTTTCAATTACATCTTTAGAATTAACAACTTTAACAAAAATAGAATATTCCATGAATATCTCATCTTCCCCAGCGTATCGTTAAGGCGGATGGTGCATCGGAGTACAGAACGAGGTCCTTACAGCTATCTTAGGAAGCTTGTCGAGGTCCAAAGGGAAAGGCCTTTATGGAGGAACGCTGGCAGGTGCTAGAGTGGGCTTGGTGGTGAGTGATGGTATACCAAAGAAAGAATGATTGGGTGTTTGGGGAGCTAAGGATGAAAAAGAGAGATGGAGATGGAGATGGAGATGAAGATGAAGATGGAATATTCATGAAATATTTCATATTTCTTAATAGTTGTTAATTCTAGGGACCTAATTGAAATATTTTATACAATGTAAGGACTTGGTTAGCAATTTTTAAATTATAGGGACCTAATTTAAAATTGAGTAAGACTATGGGGCATGTAGAGTAATTAAACTTGAAAATTATTAGGGTATTCATGATGAAATGGCTTAATTTAGAGTCGATCTACGTAGTGTTTACCAAGAAGTCTTACGTGCATAAGATTTAAAAGTGAAATTGTGGAGTTGTGGTAAAATGCTAGCCTACAACCATTATCCCCTCCCATCACCTGTTGACATGTTGACAATTAGCGCTTTGACTATGATACCACTTATTGGATCAAATGCTTACCAATAAGTCAAAACTATAATTGTTAGTCAATGCACAACTCTATATTTAAGTCCATTAGTGTCATGATTGAATCTAACTCCAATTACATTTGGGGCTTGCTAGAACAACTAATTAGCTTCTTCTAGCTTAACCTTTTTTTTTTCCTTTTAAATAATGATCGGCTGTTCCATGAATATGATAATGGGACTGAACCATACCGTTTAAGTGGCCCATCCGTAGTCAGACCAGCATACTTGGTCCAGTCCAGAAACTTACACGTTGTGCTTGCAGCTTAGTGGTGCAATATTCTATAATCAAACACTACTATAAATTCAGACCAAAAAAGAAAAAAAAATACTACAGGTAAGGTTGACTTCCTTGGCGTGGCATGCAAGGGAGTTGACTATCACAATTTACAATTGATGCAAGGCCTATATACATGATGTAACAGCATTGTTTTTCTATCCTCATACTACAATCGGATAAGTCAAGTTGTGATCAATTTTCTCATTTATTGTAAGAATATGTAGAGACGACTACTCTAAAGATCAAGGTTGGTATTGTCTTGCAAAATTTTTCAATGGATGCTAAATAAATAATTTCTTGGTCAATTTTCAGCAATTAAAGTCTGTGGCAGCGTCAGAATCAAGTTACTAAAAATTGAACTAGTATGCAAATTTGGATTCACGTGAGCATTGGGCACAGGAAAGTCAGCGACATGGACAAAATAGAAACCAGCTCGATATGGAAAACACCATCACTTTCTGAAGGCGAAGTTCGCAGTGACAGATGTGAAAAAAACAAGTTGAGATCAGATGTTGGAAAGGAATCAAAGGATGTTGCTGATGCAGAACATGTATCCAAGAAGGTCCTGCCATTTTGTTTTGTCGAAGTTTAGCCCGAAGAAGACGATCCCATGGGCAGAATCAAAGAGGTTGTTAGGTTGCTTGAGAAGGACAAGGAACACCTACCACATATCAGAAAAGATCAAAGAAAAAGTAGTATGTAAAGTTACTGATATTACAATATTTTTGAATGTGAGGTGTGACTATTAACCTGAAGGGAAAACTTGGATAGATTGTGTTAATAATTTAGTAAACAAATCATTTCTCAAATCTATAGATGGTTCATCAGAATTAGTGTTACTGGGAAGGATTTTACTAATAATGATGTCAAGAATCTCATTCTATGGACAATGTCTGTCTCTACAGTTTGATCGGGAACGGGTGCTTGCAAGGTTGGGAGCTCTAAAGAACTATTACACTTAAACAGTTTCAATCTGAAAGTTGATTTCAAAAAGGATATGCTGAAAAACTTGTATTTGAGCTAGACAAATTCTCTTTCCCAAATAATGCATGTTGGGGTAGACTACAAAGTCGGGCAGAACAGAAACAGAGGTTGATAATAATCATGTAAGAATAGAAACCAAAAACATATACTCCTGTACTGATCAGACATTTTCCTAGAGTTCTCTTAAATTTTGACCTTTCTTATTAATAAAATCCTTAATTTAGTTAGTGATCAAAATATTAAGGGAGAAAACAATCCTTAGGACTTGAAAGTCCACATGTAAAACTGGACACTTTGTCCTCCAATTTACATATTGAAGGGCCAAAATGTTTCACATTTTGAATGATGTGGAACTTGAGTGAATTTTCAAATCATGAAGAACTATCTTGTCTTCCGATATTTGAATAGAGATTAAATTAGGGTTTTTTTTTTTCTTTTTTCTGATTTTTCCTGGTCCAATTGATGGCTTTAGAAGTTAAACATATGGATGCTACATGGGAGCAAGAATTTGGCTAAGGAAAGAAAAAATCTTGAGGGAGGAAAAATTGAGATAGCATAGAGCTGTTTCAACAGAGAAAGAGATAGAGAAATTTAAAGAGATAGAGAAGAGAGAATATACTTCGAGTTTTTTATATTGGTTCCGCCAAGTATATAGATTCTCAACAAAACTAATCAACTACTTCTCAAGCTAACTTTAGTGTGCAGTAAGTATAATTTACTCTCACTCAAAAGTAGTTTTGTCGTAGCTTCTTCAAGACAATCTCACTT
Organism: Dalbergia oliveri; assembly: GCA_030441495.1. Lineage (NCBI taxonomy): Eukaryota > Viridiplantae > Streptophyta > Magnoliopsida > Fabales > Fabaceae > Dalbergia > Dalbergia oliveri. The sequence goes on along the minus strand of JAMLFY010000005.1, from coordinate 11,350,073 downwards.
TGATCACTACTCAATTAGGGTACAAAATGTTATAAGGTTTGGTGTGTAACACTCCAAGAGAAACACTCAAGTTTCATAAGAATACAATGTTCAAGGATATAACTTGAGAGACTTCTTTCTAATCTTCCTAAGAAGAATGTTTGCTATGATAATACAAGAAAAGAAGATTTTCTTTTTAGAAACTGAATCCTAAATAATAATAAACTTTAGAAAGTGTAAGAGAGCTTATGCGTTGAGAGTGCCAAAAGTTCCTTCAAGTTTGAAGTATTCTTCCTTTTATACTTGGATTTTAAAATGGACAATTATCCCTTGATCTTTCCTCCTCTTGACACGTGTTGGTCATCCTTTTTGTGTCCTAGGATCTGTCTTCTAGAAATGTAGGCTGAGTTGTGTCAGTATTGTCCTTGTTAGTATAGAATTCGTTGATAATGCTTCTAAATGGTGCTTCAAAAACTAATTCTTCATTCGGACAATGTGGTTCCTAAACTTTACTTCATGTGAAAACTTTTCAAAAGGTGAGTAATATCTAAGCATAAAGTTGATATATCTTTATCAATACTTTCTGTCGTTGATTTCATTTGAAATTCAAATCTTCATTCAATTTCTATTGACCAAGTGTAGTTTCTGAAGCTTTTCTACACTTTCTGAGCCTCTTATACTTCTTCTGAGCTATTCTCTGAGATTTGATGATGATCTTCAGATGATGTTGATATTCTTTAGAGATGATTGCAACTGTGATTGATTATGATGTGCTTGATATGAGCATGAGAAACCATTTTCTCAACTAGTCATAATACTTTTTGAACTTACAAATCACTTTCTAATACATGAATCACTTTATGAAGACACAAGTCACTTTCTGAACACATACTTGATTTCTAATGCTTTATCTTGTTTTCTCAAGTCTCTTACATATTAAAATTCACTTTCGATTGATTTTTCACATCTTTAAGATACTAAATCTCTTTAAATGAGATTTTAATCATGTCAAATAATGATCCTGTGAAAAATATGTTAAGAATTGAATTTATATGTATACAAGAGTGATTATGTTAAGCATTTCATAACTCAAGCCAACTATTAGTCCTTTCTTCAAAATATTTTAGTAAAATTTTCTTTGTTGTCATTCAAAACATATGCTACAATAACTTTTTGAAGGGTTCTGGAGCTAACATCACCTTCAATGACGTTTTGCGAAGGACCTTGTTAGATCGCATTGGCCTCGACTTTAGCAAAGTAGATGTTGAGCCTTTGTTGTGACAGATAAAGTTGGGTACAAGGGTACGTGTAGTGTTTGGGGTAGTCGAATTTCATAAGGTTGGCTTGAGTGCCATGGAACTGGAAGGTGAAGGAGCGGGATTGAAGGGTGATATCGGATATTGGGATTGCAAGGATGAGAGCTTTTTTACTAGGGCAAAGCTATGAAGCACAGCACACACAACGAACACAAAGAAAATGCCAAAATTGACAAAATATAGGACAAGAACATAGCATATATATATATATATTGAAATAAAATGTTATATTATTCAAAATAATATTTATATAAGCTTCATTTATCTTTATTTTTCGTAAACTCAAAAAGTCATGTATTGTTTCTTTTTTACAACTTTGTTTATATTGCATTTTTGTTTTATTGGAGTGAGAAAAAAGTAAATTTTAAATCAAATATATAGGAATATATGTCATTGATGCGTCATGTAAGATCCGAATATAAACATTGTTGACATATAGACCCGGCACTCAAATGGTGTGTTCATGCTTCATGGGGGCAAAGAGGTGGCAAAATGCAATAGGTTGGCAGTCATTTGTGTAATTTTAATTCGCGATTAATTTTTCTACTATTAAACCAATTACTGATTTACTGTAGGGAGTATATTTACTCCAAATATAATGTAGAGCATCTCAAGTAGTCTTATGCAATATTAATCGTTGAATTTAATTTAGTTGATTGATCAATGGTTAACATTACTGGCACATTGAATGTTCCGTTTACTGCCCAGAACATTGTAAATGCCACCTAATATATATATATATATATATATATATATATATATATATATATATATATATATATATATATATATATATATATATATATATATGTTGGTACATAAAGTTTTATATTTAATTTTGACCTTGAGCATATTTGATGGCCTTCATTGGCCACTATAATGCTTCCACTTAGTCCAATGCTAAGTGTTGGTTTGCTCCCAGTTTTTAGGCTTTTAATTATGAATCTTTTCAGTTTTCAATCAATATCTTACTGAGCTTTGACCTTTATTTTTCTATGTAAGTAGTGGTCTTGTATTTTAATGCATAGTACGTGGAAAAGAAAATTTTACACAGCCGCATTTCTTCATCAGCATATACGGAAACACGGAATCAGTTATTTTCTTGTTCTGCTCTTTCTCCGATTTCCTTGAGCAATTGCTCTATAATAGTCTTACTAGTTCAAGTTCCAAGTAAATAGAAAGTGATTGTTATATCCTCAAAAGTATTAGCCTTGAAAACCATGTGCATTGGCCTTTGAGCTTGTGGCAGCAAGATACTGTTAAGTCTGGAGCTTAGCGCTCAATAAGCCACCTCTTTTATTTTTTATTCTTTATTTATTTTGATACCTTATTTTGAATTATTGTACTAAATTGATTTATCATTTGTAATTTGATTGTGTTGGCACCAAATTTTACCAAGTGTCAGATTGTCGAACTGATGATTCGACTTTGAAGCTCAAAGATGAATCAAAGGTTTGACATGTTAGAACTGATAAAATTGTATAAAATTGACATGATTTGTCAAACCACCTGCCGAAATCCAAGGAAGGCCATTTGTGACAACGCTTAAATATCAGAGTTGGCAAATTGACATTGACAAAGTTCTTATACTTGAAGTTTGACAAGTCGAAGTGGGAATTTGTCATTTGAAGACTTAGAAAATTTTTGAAGATCTTGAGGAAATTGTCACAGTGACTTAAAGGTATTTGTCAATTTACGGTTACTAATGGTTACCAATGGTTATTGATAGATGTTTAACAGAGACATGACAAACTAGTGACAAAGAGCGAATGACAAATCAAAAAATTGCCACAGCCACATGGACAACATCTAAAGGCGTAGACAAGTGTCAAGATCAGAGTCCTAGGTTGTCTATAAATAAGTTTATACAAATTGTAAAGGGTTGGAATTTTTACTCACACTCACTAAAGCGTCACCCAGATGACTACAGAACCCGGAGTTAACTGAATTATTCTTAACCCATTTTTTTTGCTTTCTTAGGATTAAATTTCCTTTCAGTTCTTTACATTTTCTCTCATTTACATTTTGTTAATCAATTACTTTACATTTCTTAATTTCTTCTTCTTTAATCTGTTAAACATTGCATTCACACATCACAACACAAATCACACACATTACATTCCATTCCATCCTCATTTCATAAAAAACGGTCTTACACTCAATTTTTGGTGGAGAACCCAAAAGGAGTAGCTTTTCACCCCCAGAATCAAGATCTTGAAAAGCAAGGGTTGTCATCCAAACTTCTAAGTTTGTCGATATACGCCTGTTTAGAGCAATTTGGCCTCCCACATAAGAAGATTGTCAATTATTTGTTGTTGACAATATAAGTGTCAAATTTTGCTATAAACAAATTGGCACGCCTAGAACTCCCTAGTTGAAAGAAACAAAAATATGTCAAATTAAGAAAAGACACAATGTATGCGCTTGCATAGTGGCACTATCGTGTCAAACATGTCAAGAGCATCATCTTCATTAGAGGATGAACGAAATGAGGCGAGAACAATCCTCCTCATGCTTTTGAGCTGTCTTGACTCTTATTAGTCAGAGAAATGACAATATGTCGCAAAGAAATGTGAACACTACTGTCGCGACACATGGCCTCCATATGGTCTTCCTCCAGGCTATGTACCCTAGGATACATACTACACTCGCCAAACATGGGAAATCCACCAAATTTAGGAAATCCATCAAATGTTGGGAACAATGGCATGTTTAATAATATATGTTTGAATAATTCTCTATTTCAAGAGAGTATGCCCTATGTGTCAAATGTTCCTCAATTTAGCACACATTTGCCACAATTTGATTTGTCACCCTCAATTGATGGGCCCTTCTATAGTTGGTAGGGAATTTTCATCGACAAACCCAATCACCACATGACAACCAAACACTGGTCCAATTTTCCCTAAAATTCCTAGAACGGGTGTGATAGGAACTCTCACATATACGTCGATTCAATGGCTGTGTTTCGATAACAAATTGATGAGAGTCATCACAATCTTATCAATATGTTGACTTAACAAATGGCGCAGTTTGACGCCTTTGATTGAAACAAATAACACAAGGTTCGAGCAACTTGCTCGAAAATAGGAAGTATGGCTCGAGCAATTACTTTGGATGACAATCCAAATGATCCTTATAAAGAAATCAATAACCCACCTCCAAATGAAAATGACAATGTCAACCCAACTGTCAATTTGTTATGTTGAGGACAAGATGAATGAAATTCAAAGGGTTCGACAACAAAATGTAGGGGCATCATGCGTGCCAAATTCAAAATGTTCAACAAAATCAAAACATTACACGTGTGCGAAACTGTTTTAAACGGATTCGGGTTCAATGTTGGCTTTGCTAACCAATCTCTCTTTGTGTCTGTGTTACCAGACTACATCCTACAAGCTGAAGTGCCTAGAGGTTGGAAGATTCCCATATCCCTAACAAAATTCTTGGTGAGAATGGGGAATTAAATTGAGCATATTCTTAATATATAATCGAAATAGGGGAAATGGCATCGAATAAGCACTTAAAAATGAGTTTTTTCCCTTCTTCCTTGACAAAAAATGCTTTCACATGGGTTTCAAATCTAAGGCCTAATTCCATTCTAACATGGGCCCAGTTAGAGAGGTTTTCATAATCGTTCTTCGAGGTGAAACAAAGGTTAGCTTGATTGATTTGTTTACTATTCGACGTTTCTTAAAAGAACTCGATGACTATTGGCTAGGTTCAGGAATGTGAGAAATCATTGTTTCACTCCTGTACTAAAGTCAGAAGTTGTTAAGATGGCCATTAATGGTTTAGACTATGACATAAGGAAAAAAAACTTATCAATTTGCAATTCATAGATCTTGGCCAATTGGCAGAAAGTGCATCAAATGAAAAAGAAAACATTCTTCGGGGAAAAGTGGTTATGTCGAATTTGACTAGTTGATGACGAGGTCGAAGGTATTGGTGACGAAGTTAATGTGGCAGAGTTGAAATCAAAATCAACATATGTTTGTCAATCCCTAAGGCCTGCTAGAAATAAAGAAAAGATGCCATGTCAAAAATTTATTCTTTTGACATTACTAAGGCAGATCAAATATTTGATGTACTTCTAAAAGATAAACAAATAGTTCTTCTTGAGGAAAGGAAATTACTTCAATATCAGAATTGAAGGGACAAAAGTTTTGTAAATTTCATCAATCAACTAGACATGCTACTAATAGTTGTGTTCGTTTCAGGGATTTGATCCAAAAAGAAATTGATGAAGGACATTTCACATTTGAAGGGAAGGCGAAACCCATGAAAGTGGACACTAATCCTTTTCAAGTCAATTCATGCTTTGTCGAACAAGCCTTCATGGATATCAATGTAGCTGGTTGGGAATGTCTAACCAGGAGGCTGAAAGAAGTTTCGACATGATTATGAGCTCAACTTCTTCAAAGATGTTGAATAAATAATTTATCCAAAGGCTGGAGTAGATCTCTTGACTTTTCTTATCAGTAGAAAGATAATGGTCAAGATGTTTCCCACTATGGCGACATATGAGAAGCAAAGAGTTGAGAAATTGATTGCAAAAAAAGAAAGAAAACCTGGAACTGAAGGAAGGTGGCAGGTAAGTCAAAGTTTGATTTTGGTCCTTTTGATCCTAAGTTTCTTAAACTCGGAACGGGACAAGTCAATCAAAAGATGAAGACTATCGTGATGATGGACAAAGCCCAACAACATGTCAGGTCAAACTAGAGTTTCCCCAGCAGGAGTTTCTAGAATCAATGGGTAAAGAATGTCCATTATACTGAAGAGGCTTCATCTTCCAGGAAAAGAGAAGGCCGAAGAGAAGGTATAATCAAGGGCGACAAATAAGTTTGAACCCTTATGTTGGGAAAAGAATTGACAAAAAGAAAAATGATAGTCAGGCTAGTTCTCAAATGAGCAAGCCTCAGTCTCCCAATGGAAAAGGTTTTGTTCCTCTAAGAGATGTCATGCAAGTCCAAAAGGCAAAGTTACCAAATCCCAAGGCTCTGTGTTTAAAGGGCAAAGAAAACAAACGTGTGGCACAACTAGCACCCACAACCCATTCAAAACTGCCCAAAATGACAAAGTAGTGCCAGAATATTACATAATGTCAAAGGTTGATCCAAATGACAAAGTGGTGCAGAATATCACCCATTGTCAAGGGCTGATCAAAATGACAGGAGTAGTGCCAGAGTACTATCCACTGAACTGAGATGACTTCCTGACAAACAACTTTGAAACAGGTTTCAATAATGACCTCTATACCATTTTCAATACAAATCTGGTGGGAGTGGTGTCTTTTTTCCTACATAATATGCTGTCGAAGGAGCATATGCCAAGATGGAAGAAGACTGTGAAGATGTTATTGTAGCAAATGAACGTGTCTTATTCTGTGAAGACTTTTGTAGTAATGGGACTTTTGAAAAGCCTGGAAGTGACTAAGGCACACCTGAGACCATTGCACATTAAAGCAACGATTGAAGGAAAGTTGGTAAATAGGATGCTAATTGACGGTGAGCGCCATTAGTCTAATGCCAGAGAGTATGTTGGCAAAGTTTGGTAAGAATGTTAGAGACTTGGTAAAGACCAATGTCACTATGACTGATTATAATGGTAAATCATCTACTGCCAAAGGTATGGTGGTTTTGAATGTTGAGGTTGAATGTGTTAGTCAAAAATTATGTTTGTCGTGGTTCTATTAAGAGCAAGCTATAATGTTTTTCTTGGACATGATTGGATCCATGGAGTCGAACAGGCCTTTGACACTACACCAGAAACTCATACTTTGGAATCATGAAAAGAGTATTGAAGAGGTGGGAGCTGACTGATAGCTTTTGCTATGTCGAACAACTTCATGTGGATTTCAAGATTTACAACAAGAAGATTAGGCCCCTGGAAGTCGAAAGGTGAATTTGACCTAGAGAGATTGACAAGTGTGTCATTAGCAATGAAGGCTTGAAGCTTATACCCAGGACCGAAGCGAACCTAGATTTAGATTAGATTTATGGATTTGTCAAGCCAAATGACTCATTTGTCAGCCTAATTGCATGCACTACTGATGGTGCATTGTTAGACTGTATTTATGATTTGAACCTTTAGGATTCAAAAATACTTCTCTTTCTGATAATTTTAGGAGTAGAAATAAAAGTTATGAAGTGCAGAACCCTCTGAAGAAATCAACTTAGGCATGGATGGTGAAACATGACTAACCTACATAAGTCAATTATTGCCAAGGGATTTCAAAGAAGAGCTTGAATTGCTTAAAGAGTACAAGGACTGCTTTGCATGGGAGTATGACGAAATGCTTGGACTCAGTCATCAACTTGTTGAGCATAGATTGCCATTAAAGCCTAGCAATCGACCTGTCAAAGAAGCACCTTGACGTTTTGCACCAGAGGTAATGACCAAGATCAAAGAAGAAATCGAGAGGTTGCTCAAAGCAAAGTTTATTCAAACAACTAGGTATGTCGATTGGGTTTCTAACATCGTCCATGTTATGAAAAAGAATGGCAAATTAAGGGCGTTCATGGATTTTTGAGACCTAAACAATGCAACCCCAAAGGATGAATATCACATGCATGTAGCAGACATGTTAGTCGATGTTGTAACTGGCAATGAGATACTTAGTTTTATGGATGGTTATTCTAGCTATAACCAGATTTTTATTGTTGAAAAGGATGTGTCGAAAATAGCATTTAGTTGTCTTGGTGCCTTAGGCACTTATGAATGGGTAGTCATGCCTTTTGAACTTAAGAATGCTAGAGCGACATATCAAAGAGCCATGAATACCATCTTCCATGAGTTTATTGGTAATTTCATTGAGGTTTATATAGATGATGTGGTTGTCAAATTTGAAAAACAAAAAACACATCTCGAGCATTTAAGGAAAGCCTTCGACAGAATGAGAAAGAATGGCTTAAAAATGAACCCTTTGAAATGTGCTTTTGGTGTGACTTCAGGAAACTTTCTAGGCTTCTGGTCCAAAAGAAATGAATTGTTATTGACCAAAACAAAGCCAAGGCAATAATGGAAGCTTTGCCCAGGAGGAACAAAAAGCAATTGCAATCTTTTCTAGGGAAAGTGAATTTCATACAACGTTTCATTGCTAATTTGTCTTGGCAAGACAAGGATATTTGCACCATGGGTCAAACTCAAGAAAGAAGAGGATTTTGTCTGGACAAGTGACCATCAAAAGGCGTTCAACATTATCAAGCAATGTTTGACAAATACCCATGTGATGATGTCACCTAAACCTGGCAAACCTCAAACTTTACATTGCCACTTCCTAAGTAACTATTGGAAGTATGTTGGCACAAGAAGATGACAATGGCAATGAGCAAGTAGTGTATTATTTTAGTAGAGTATTGACAGATGTAAGTCAGATATAGTCCTTTAGAAAAATTATGTTTGTCATTGTACTTTGCTTGCACCAAACTCAAGTGTTATTTGTAATTCCAAAAGCTGATGTAATAAAATATATGTTGTCCTATCCCATTTTGCATGGTCGAATTAGTAAATGGATGCTTGCTTTGACCAAGTTCACAATCAAATATATACTAGCCAAAGCTGTCAAAGGACAAATATTGGCTGATTTTCTCATTAATCATCCTTGTGATGAGTTAGACTAGTCAATGGTAAATTATGTGGGCATATCTCCTTGGAAGCTATACTTCAACAATTTAAAACATTGTCAAGGTGTTGGAGCTGGGGTAGTGTTGGTATTTCCATCACATTCCCACTAAGTTCATGTTTAAACTTAAATTCCCATGTTCAAATAATGAAGTCAAATATGAAGCCTTGATTATTGGGCTTGATATGCTATTGGCTAAAGGAGTGAGAAATGTCGAAGTCATTGGTGGCACACAATTAGTCATAAAACAGTTGTCAAGAGATTTAAATGTGTTAGTAAAAATTTGCTCAAGTACTTTGCGACAGCCACAAGGTTACTATATGAATTCCATTGTCACATTTCGACATGTCTCAGGACTTGAATTTAGAAGCAAATGAGCTTGCTCAAATAGCTTCGAGATATAGAAATAAGGCTGTCAACCATGGACTTGTTTGTCACAATTGAACAAGTTTTAATTCCTTTTGATGAACGAGAAGTGTTTGTCATTGACCATTTGAATGACAATGACTAGAGAAAACCAATTGTCGAATATTAAAGAATCCAAACCAAGTGTAAAGACAAATTGAAATACCAAGGATTGAATTATGTTATTCTTGGTGACACTTTATTTAAGAAAGTTGTTGAAGGTGACTTTTTGTCTTGTTTAGGAGATTTGAAGCATATATTACTTTGGCAGAACTACATTAGGGGATTTATGGTGCCCACTAAAGGACAAAAGATGAGATGGTCCCTTCATTGACAAAGGCTATTTTGGCCAACAATAGCTAAGGATTGCATGCGATATGCTAAATCTTGTCAAGATTGTCAAAAACATGGCAATGTATGTGCTAGCATCAAAATTACATACCATTGTCAAACCATGGCCATTTAGAGGTTGGGCATTGGATCTTATTGGTCAAATTTACCTTCCTTCGTGAAAGGCCATAAGTTTATTTGGTGGGTGTCGATTTTTACTAAATAGGTCGAAGACGTTGCATTAAAAGATGTAACCCAAAATGAAATAATTGATTTCATTAAGGAAAGAATCATTTATCATTTTGGGATCCCTGAAACTTTGACCAGACCAAGGAACGATGTTCAGGTCGAAGAATGCTCAACTATGCTACCACGAGGTCAATTAAAATGATTACTTCGACTCCTTATTATGCACAGGCTAATGGTCAAGTTGAAGCCACGATTAAAAATATTATTGTCTTGATTAAAAGGCATATAGGTTAACAACATCATAATTGGCATAATACACTTAAACAAATTTTGTGGGCATATTGCAATTCACCCAAAGGTTCGACATGAACTACTCCTTACAAACTTGTCAACGACATGATGCAGTTTTCCTCGAAATTAATTTACAGAGTATAAGAGTGTTGAGACAAAATGAATTACCCATTGATGATTATTGGAGTTCTTTGTTTAATGAGTTAAATGACTTAGAACAAGAACGAATTGTTGTATTAGAAAATATGATTCGACAAAAAGAAGCCATGGTAAGATTTTATAATCGTTATGTGAAGAATAAAAGTTTATTGAGACTTAGTTTGGAAACCATATTACCATTTGAAAAGAAATCAAGACTTTTGGCAAATGGTCCCCAAGTTAGGAAGGACCATTTTTAGTTGACAAAACATTTTCTGATAATGCTTATAGCCTAGGCGATGTTAACAAGTGGACAAAAAATAGTGTCAACCAATGGCAAGTACCAAAAAGCATACAAACCGGCAATGTACCAAGTCAAAATAAATAATTAACAATGCATGCAAAGATACATTGACAACACTAGATTATTCAAAGAAAGATATTATAGCTTGACTGAGCAAGCATTTGTCAAATTACCAAAGAAAAGTAAACTAACCAAGCGAGTATTTTCAAAGTTACAAACAAAAGAAAATGAAGCTCAACATAAGCAAACATGATGAAAACCAAACTATGGAAGAAGATTGTGAAGTTTCAACTTCAAGTCCTGTTGAAGTTGGATATATGTCTCTTTGAACTGAGCCTTTCAGCCTAGAGTTGGCCTCTTCAAGCTTCTTATTCGCGATATCCTTGTCCCTAGCCAATTTCTCAAATTTCTTGTCAAATTTGCCTAAGTGTTGCTTCCCATCCGTAACACCCTGGTGAGGTTATTTTTCTTGATTGTCAACTCTTCAATTCGAGCTTGGAGGCTTTGTATTTCCTTGACCAGTTCTTTCACGGGACTCACCATGTTGCAAGTTGTTGACCACCTAGGTCTTTTAGTTTTAGGTTTTATCAATATTTGTGAGAAGTGAGTTAATAGCCTTGGAGCTTTCGTGTTCCTGTTAGTAGAATCTGGATCATGGTAATCGAATCAAAGGATTGGGAGATAAAATTCCTAAGAGAACTCGCAGGGTGTGGTATTGATCCAGAGTGAGCAACCTGAGGGCAGAGAAGGAAGCAGCTTGAGGATTTTCATCTTCTTTGTCTTGAACTTGGGAAGGGAAAATAATTGTAAAAGGCACGAACGCCTCAATGGTAGATGTTTGAACAAAAGGATCAATAGAAATAGAAGTTGGTGTTAGGTCATGGCTAGCTTGATGCTCGCAGGAATGGAGGTAACACTAGAGCATGACAGGGCTTGATGTTCGCAGAAGAAAGATCAGCAATGTCATCAACAACATAGTCTTTGTGACAAGCCTCCCTTGTCCATCATAGCCTCATCCATTGTCTCAACAGGATTGATTGTTGTATCCTGTTCAAAGCGGCACACTGCCAAGACAAAATAAGTTGATATTAGATACTCGATAATATATTACTTTAATTTGATAGTAGTACACTTTGAGGGAAAGTACCATATGATGTGTAAGGGAGTTCATAAATCACCCTCTTCATCTTCTTTGACGTCAACCAAATCATAGGTACGACCCTTGCCGAAGGGGATTCCTTGATTCGAGGGCAAGCAGGCTAAACATTTGATGACAAAGTTAGAAATATATTGACAAAATATGCGTGGATATCCATGTGTATGACTTACTTTGTCAAATGTATATGAGGGGGTTGACGATCTGGAAGGAAGAACTTGGCACCTTAGAGGCCTTGGAAGCTTTAGGTACCTTCTCAATTTTGGTCGACGATCATTGGTTTGTGCACCTTTTGTCTTGGGCTTTCTGGGTTGCAAGCAGTTGCTTCATTTCGACCCTGGCCCTCTATATTATCCTCTTCTGCTCAAGAAAATAAGATCATTAGTCAGATATTTATAGAGGAAATTATGACAAATGACAAGATTGTTTACCTTGTTCGAACTTCCTCTTCTTGTCCCTATTGCAAAGCATCAGAAAAATAGGTTAGATGCGCTTTCAATCGTATCTAAGTGACATGAAGGGTGCCATAATAGTCACGCCAGTAATTAACAAATAACATACTCAGAAAGAAGCTAGGTTCTATGCCATTGGGTAGTAAACGTCTCTCCTCGACTCATTCTTAAGCGGCCATAATCAAGGTCTTAATGGATGATACTTCAAAATGGCAGAGTTGTTCTTTGGATAATGTCAATGGTGCTGGGATTGCTTAGGAGAAGCCAAATTGTCGCACCATGAAGTTAGGGGCATGAAGGACAATGCCCGAGTATAGGTGTGGCAAACCTAGAAGAATGACTTATGCACACAAGAAGTTCAACCACAAGCATCACTTCAATTTTTTCCTATCTTAGAGTGTACGAATAATGTCATGAGTAAACCATGGAGGACCAAGGTGTCAACTTGGCAAAGGAGCCAAATTCATTTGGTCGGTACCAATAAAAGAAGCTTCATGAAAATGTTGGAAAAAGTGCCAAAATTTGAAAGGTTCAGAATCCTTTAGCTTGACTCGAGATAGGAAACGGAGTTGTGGTCCCTCACAACCTCAATGAATTATGGCTGGTGGTGAATAGCTTAACTAAGACTCAAAAATGGCATTAAGCCAAAGTTGAAGCAACCACATTGGACCCAAGGTTGAGAGAATTGTTACTAATTCTAATGACAAAGTAATGAAGTTCGTCATAGAGATGTGCTAAGAGGAGTTTAGCGAGGCAAAGCTTATTGCCTTGGTTCATTAATATAGCCAAAGGAAGATACATGACCTACATTTTTATACTTCAAGAACAAAAAACAATGGAATTGAGCCAATAATAAAGAAAAGCGACATGTTCACTATCGCTTACTTGGCCACTCTTTTGGTTGTTTTCGATGAAAGCCATGTAAGAAATGTCACAAGTGAGGGTTTTCGTGGATGGGTCTGGGGTTCCATATTAGGTAGAATGTTGACCCTAAAGGTCAAAGACCTGTAATCACAGCAACTTCAAACAAGGTAAGACCAATCATACCATAGGGGAGTTGAAAGGAATTTGTGGTCGAATTCTAGAAATACATGCAAGTCCTACCATGCTATTGTTAAATTTAATAGAATACTTGGCTAATTGAAGAATGCAAAAAATGCCCAGACTTTTCCAAAGGAAGATTTCACTACTTCCATTCTCGTCAACCATTCAAGAAAGGGTTTGGAGTTCTTGGGTTGGTTCCTAAACAACCTAGAATTAAACTGAAAATACCTACAACGGAGTGGAGGCAGCTAACTAAAATTTCTTGCGGCTTGAGGAAAAATAATGGGTTATATCCTATTAACTTGCCTATGGGTCAATACGGACCTATGTAGGCGTGAATATTAAGACCTAGAGAAAGGAAGAAGTGCCTGGGAAGTGAGTTTAGGGGAGTTCTTTGAATTGGGACCTATGGCAAAGCCTTCATCTTGATCAATCAAAGGCCCCTGGACTGAAACCACTAGTTAAGAATTCTTGGGATCATCTAGAGAAGATCCAATGGAACACCTTTGAGGAGGTGGATTTGGATTGGAAAGCCATGAACGCAAAAGAAAGAAAATAGCAAAAAGGAGAAAAGCATTGGGAACTTGGGAGAAGAAGGAGAATGAATAGTTGCGGTTATGAGAGTGTAGGCACAAAAAGGGTAATGATGAAGTATTTATAGCCTTGTCAAAGGCCGCAAAGCTTTAAAAGGGGCCCATGGTGAGATGTGAGTAGATTGGATGTAACAACTCCTGATTATTGTGCCACATTAATTACCATTGAGGGATTGTCATTTTAGTTTTGGTGAAAATTTTTAAAATTTAAAATTACAACTCCTCAACTTCTTATCGACGAAACCGTCTTCAAAGTAAGAGTTGTGGGGGGCATCATGTTGGCACCAAATTTTACCAAATGTCAGAATTGAAACTAGCAATTTGACTTTGGAGGCTCAAAGATCATCAAAGGTTTGTCATATTAGAACTAAAAAAATTGTATAAAATTGACATGATTCGTTAGACAACATGTTGAAACCCAAGGAAGGCCATTTGTGGCAAAGCTTGAATATCTGAGTTGGCAAATTAACATTAACAAAGTTCTTACACTCGAGGTTCGACAAGTCGAAGTGGGAATTTGTCACTTGAAGACTTAGAAAAATTTTGAAGATCAGGAGGATTGTCAAAGTGACTTCAAGACAGGCATTCGTCAATTGAGGGTTACCACCTATTATTGATAGGTGCTTAATAGAGACATGACAAACTGGGTGACAAAGAGCGAATGACAAACTAAAAAACTATCAAAACCATGTGGACAACATCTAAAGGTAGCCAAAGACAAGTGTCAAGATCCTAGAGTCCTAGATTGTCTACAAATACCGAGTTTGTATAAATTGTAAAGGGTTAGAAATTTTACTCACACACTCACTCTAAAACGTCACCCAATGACTACACAAAGCCCAAGTTAACTGAGTAATTGTTCTTAACCCATTTTCTTGCTCTTTTAGGATTAAATTTCCTTCCAGTTCTTTACATTTTTCATACTCATTTACATTTTGTCAATCAATTACTTTACGTTTTTGCAATTTCTTCTTTTTTAATTATGTCAAACATTACATTCACACAATTACAACACAAATCACGCATTACATTCCATTCCATCCTCATTTCATAAAAAATAGTTTGACACTCAATTCTTTTTGGTGGAGAACCCAAGAGGAGTATCTTTTCGCTCCTCGAAATAGAGATCTTGAAAAGCAGGGCTGTCATCCAAACTTCTAAGTTTGTCGATATACACCTGGTTTAAACAATTTGGCTTCCTGCACAAAGATCGTCAATTATTTGTTGTTGACAATATAAGTGTCAAAATTTGCTATAAACAGATTGTCATTTCTATCTATCAATTAAAAGTGTTATTTCTATTAATTTACTAATAAGATATAATAATAAAGGATAAAGATCCTCTAAATTGATGATTTCACTTTAGAGAGTAAAGTAAGAGGATATTACCTTTGGATCAATAAATTTGTAAGTAGAGATTTACCTTTCGACAATTTTTAATCAACTCTTCTTTAATTCCTTACATGTTACAATATGTTGAGATTTGATTGAGATATGATTATATTGTTTTGTATATGAATGTAATTAGGCCTAGGTTGATTTATTATATTTATTTCACTAGGCCTATAAATATTTAGTGTTCGTCATGTCTTTATTTTTCCATCTTGGTTTCTAACATCATATCAAGAGTTTATAAGTTTTTGATCCTGTTCCATTCACAAGTTTTCTCTTTCACAATTCTCTAGCGTTATTGTAAGTTGCATTTCAGTTCATTCATGATGCTACCTCATTGTGTTCGCTCCATTGTCATCCGTGTTTGAACCCTCTCTTGTGCGCTAATCGTGACACCGCCCACACCACCATCTCCGTCGCTTTACATAGACCTCACCCTCCAAAGCTCACAATTTTCAGGCAGCCTCTCATATCATGTGAAGCTTAATGTTTGCATGGAGTGACGCGGCAAACCTAGATCCATAACAAATCTAAATCACCTACACCCCAACCCATGTTTGACCTATTTTGACAAGCCTTTGACCTATGTTGACTCCATGTTTGACCACTCTCCTTGACATGGCTAAAGTTGCTAAAATGTCTTTCATGTGATCTTCTCTTTACTAACTTAGCACTTTAGAAACCAACCATTTTCCTTTCTCGATGAGATCTTTTCATTTTTTGAGCTTCATTTTTCTCCAATTCTAGTTTGAAATTGAACTTTTGATATTGTGATGGATAAAGAAAATATTTCCTCCAACTATATGGTTTGTCAATCCTGCAAATCCCCAAGACACTTGATTGCATATTTCCTATTTGTCCACCAAGGTTCAATCATAAAAGGTCTTAACCTCATAGTTCATCCATGCCTATGCTCACTACTTGCTAATGTTGCCAATGATTCTCAACCTACTCTTCCACCAATACCCTCTAGTCGCTCCTTCAACAAATTCTTTCTCATTTAGGTAATACTTCTGGAGCTTTATCTACCACCATAGGTAATATTAAATGGTTTATTATTCTCCTGCTATAACCACATGACCTCTGTGTTCCAACATATTTTCTTCTATATCTACCATTGATCCTGCACCTTCTATACATACTACTCGATGGATATCTATGCACGTAAGTCATAAGGGTACCATATTCCTTACCTAATCCCACTTTGTATAACACATATTATCTCTATGGGTTAGTTATGCAATATTGGTTATGAAATCATATTCCCTTCTTCTAGTTGCAGTGTGCAATGTGCGAGGTCCATAGACGAGGCAAGTCATTGGGACTAGACAAAAGACTGACCAGATGTTCATTCTCTATCAAACATCAGTGTTGCTTCCCACAATTAATCTTCACTTCATCTCTGGCATCAACATCTTGCCCATTAATAGTCTTTCTTTCATTGTGTTTGATGTCAAAGCCTAAATAGCCAACATCATCTTTTACTAAAAATACTTTTGTCTGTAATTCTCTTTTTGATCTTCTTTATTCTGGTCTTTTTGGGGTTGGATCCCCCTCCCTCAATGAGTTAGTCTTAGTATTTTGTCATATTCATCAATGATTACTCATGTTACACTTCAATTTATTTAATGAAATACCGTCATCGGATTTATGTCAACTTTGCCATAATGGTTAAAACACAATTTTTTAAGGTAATAAAAGTTTTTCATTCGTGATAATGCCATGAAATATTGTGATTCAAAGTTTTTAACTTTTCTTGTTGAACAAAAAAAATTATATGAATTTCTTGTCCTAGTACCTCTCAACAAAAGGTCATGCCTAGAGAAAACATTGTCACGTTGCTAACTTCTAGGAGCTATGCTTGTGTCTTTCTCTCTCTTTAAGTGTGCTTGGGGTGAAGGCCCATAACTGATGTTTACACCATTAACCATTTCCGTTCTCTGTCTTTGGTAATGTTTCTCTCCCTTTGAGTGTTTCTATCATACTCCTTCATATTACAATTACTCCAAGTTTTGGTTGTGCTTATTTTATGGTCCTTCAATCTTATGACTACACTAAATTAAAACCCTGTGCCTGTCTTTGTCGTTATCTTAGCTATGAGATAGAGCATAAATGTTATTGTTGTTGGGATCTTATATCTTAGTGCATTTGTGTCTTACATCATGTCATTTTTGGAAACATCATAGGTTTCGTGCCTATCATCCTTCAAGTCCATTCCTTTGAATTCAAGTCCTTTTTTCACAAACACCCATGTTGATCTTTTTCCGGTGACATGGATGTAGGTTCCTCTTGTGAGCTCATAGTTTCTTCTAATGTTTTAACCATTCCTTAAATGATTAAGTTCTAAATGTAGATCCACCCTATCCTTCTTCCTTCTTGAGCATCCAAATAGGGTAATGAACCCACCTCCATATTTTCGTAATTATCATTATTTTTCTACCATGGTTCACTTACATGAACCTTATTCCTATAAAGAAGTCTCCATAGATCCTCCAAACTCAAGTTGGTCTCATCCTCACCCACTTGAGTTTGATGAGATGTTACGATATGGTGAAATTTGATTGAGATATGATTGATTGTAATTGTTTTGTATATGATTGTAATTAGGCCTAGATTGATTTATTGTATTTATTTCACCAAGCCTATAAATATGCACCCTCCTTTGTACATTGACACAACTAGAAATATAGAAAATATTCAACCTTTCACAATGTCTTTATTTTTTTGCTTAGTTTCTAATAGTTAATTCTAAAACTTATCAACTATCTTCCCTTCTTATTAAAGATTGTATAATTTTTTCTTTCTCATTTATTTTTCAACAATCATGTTATAATTTCTTAGTAGTCCAAGTATAAAATTTAAGATTCTAAACCTAAGAATGCTATTATTTCGAGGGACAAATTTATCCTTTAGGATTGGAAAGTTTTCACATGCTCTCTCATTTTTTTACAAAAGAGGGCATGTTAGTATTTATGTTAACTCATTATTCCAATACTTAATGAAAAGGCACACATAATAGAATTGTTAAATAGTTGATTTGACTTTCTATTAAGGTAAAAAATGACACAACACTAATATCTTTCGTTAAAATAAGGTCTGTCTTCTTTCTTATTAAGTACACTTATACATCCTCAAACTCTAACCTCACTCATTCCCTAGTTTCTGCATTATTCTTTAGATATCTCAAGTCAAAGTGACGTCATTTAGTGTTATCATGAAGTTTAAGCCAAATGAACAATATATTTAATGAGTCGCACATGTTTGTTTTTAAGTCAAGTATTAAAATGATGATTTTTTTTTTGTTGAACCTAGAGTATCCACCTTTGGATGCGTGACAATACCATGAAGAGTAGAGCTCACTTATGTGGGTTTGTCTCTGGCCATGAACTTATTTATAAACACCACCAAGAGTTGAATCTTTGACCAAGTGCTTAGAAGTCTAGCTACCAACTGTACGACTTTATAGTTATTGGAATTATGAGTTAACAAATGGATATGTCCTTTATTGTGAAAAGTAAGGGACAATGAAGAGACTTTTAAATTCTTATGGATCAATTTGTCCCTTGAAATATTTGTTATGATCAAATTAGGGATTAGTCTATTTTAAAGTTCTTTTATATATTAAAATGATAATAATTCAATGAAATCTTAGTTTTGTACGATTAAGTTTGATTGAACTTTAATGTATAATAACCTCTTCTGTCTCTTATTTTTAATAAAAACACTAAAAAATATAAATAAATAATAAATAATAATTTAGACTAAAACTCCAAGTTAATTTCAGGTTTATATTAAGGGATAAATTAGTCCCTCAATTTAGAAAATATCGTGTTAATCCCTCAAATTTTATAAAAGGGGACATGTTAGTCTCTCTATAAAATTGTCATATAAATTGTGTTCTGTTAACTCTTATGCGTATCCTGTTAACTTGTTTACATATATTGTTAACATTTATGGTGGATCCTAACTTGTCTCACTTCTCTAAATGAAGTCATTTAGACCTTTTTTCATCTGCTATCTGATGAGAAGAAAGATTTTGATTTTAAGTTGGCATTTGTTCTAAGGAATAGAGAAATGAAACTTATGACTCACTATGAAAAATAATAGTATACGTAAGCAAGTTAACATAATATATAAACATTTCTGCAGTTTAGATGACAGTTTGAAGGAAGGGCTAACTTGTCCCCTTTTATAAAATTTGAGGAACTAATATAAAATTTTCTAAATTTAAATGACTAATTTATCCTCCAATAAACCTGAAGGACTAACTTGGTTTTAGTCAATACTTTATTATACATTATAAAATATAAAATAATAATATAACTATAACTAAAAATAATAAATATTGAAATAATAATATTTTTTAAAATTTATGGTTATATACTTAATAAAAATAAGTAATTAAATTTTTAAATAAATAATAATTTTATATGGTAAAAATGAACAATATTTAAAAAT
The DNA here is from genome assembly GCA_030441495.1 of Dalbergia oliveri. NCBI lineage: Eukaryota > Viridiplantae > Streptophyta > Magnoliopsida > Fabales > Fabaceae > Dalbergia > Dalbergia oliveri. The sequence continues at coordinate 11,330,402 of JAMLFY010000005.1, read as the reverse complement.
ATATCTAAATATTTAAATACATATATTTATTTTCAATTTACAATCAAATTGGTAATAAAATTATTGTTTTATTTATTTTTTTATAATTATTTATAAAAGTTAAAGAATAATATTATCCATTACCTCTAATATAATGTTTTATTTAAATATTACATAACATCAAATTTGAATGAGTTTTATATTTATCAAACTTTATCCCATATTGTCATTGATAATTTTCTGAAAAATAATAGCAGAAAGCAAGGATTCCATTTATAGTTACAAGCCAAATAATTTGCCTTAAAGAATTGTTCACTCGATAAACTCCTAACGATTTCGTCTGAGGTTGTAGTCGACTCCCCGGTGCAACCATCCACTTTTGAGTGTAATTACAAGCTAAATGAAACTTCATTAGTTTAATTTTAAAATAAAAGAAATAAAATAAATTTCCAAATCACATTAGTTGTAACTAATGCCAACTGCTGAGAAGTTTCAGTTTTCAAAAGGTAAAGGGAAAAAATGGTTGAAGAAAATCATTTTTGCCATGCTGTCATGATTTAGAAGGAAAATTGAAAAAGCCAAGTCAACAGGGTTTGTTCGGTGGTTGGGATGGAAGTGAAGTAGTCAACACGGTAACGACTTCTGTTTTTAATAAATGCAAGATTAAAAGAAGAGCATCATGCACACAGGTGATGTAGCAGTTTTGTACAAGGTTCAAAAGTAATGAGCACCTTATGGACCCATATTACATTAGACTCGTATACACCTAACAATCAGGACCACATGAAGAAAAAATGAAAATTCTAATGTAACTCAAAATACAACATATGAAAAACAGAAACTATACATTGCTTGCATAAAATATGGTTCATGCCACCTCCTAAACCTCTGAACTTCATGTGTCCTGCCTACTGCTTGCCGCATCACAAAATTCTCTCATCAATGAAGAAGAGAAGCAGACGGCCTGGGATAAGCAGGAGCCTTTCTGGCAGTATCTGCACTAGCTTTGCCAGGTGCAGGATGGCCATTAGAATGGCCAAGGCCATGACCACGCGCTTTCGGATCAGCACTTTTTTGTGCGAGTCTTTCGATTCCTGAAGCTGCTCCAATGCTCTTACCACCTCATCCATATTTGGCCTGGACCTGGGCTCGGCAGCAAGACAATGCAAAGCAAGGGCAGCTGCTGCTTGAGCTCGACTTTGGGAGTATTGACCTTCAAGACGGGGATCCATAATACGAAAAACTCTGCGTTTGTTAGATAGATAAGGCCTGGCCCATTCAACCAGGTTATGTTCTCCAGATGGCTGGTTCTTGTCAATAGCTCGTCTTCCCGATATCATTTCCAGAAGAACTACTCCAAAACTATACACATCACTCTTGGCAGTGAGATGACCTAGCAAAACAAAAGTTACTCAGTGATGAAAACATAGTAGATATCACTTCCTTGTTTGCATATTAATATGAAAAGCTAGACACTTTGGAAATTTTGAGTACTAGACAAAGAAAGTGACCATAAAAAATCATGTAAAAATTCGGTCTATCAACCAACAGCATATTTTATAGCATAAAAGATTGGAACAGGAAACCCAAATATAAAGTTTGAACACAATTTGAGAAACACCAGAGATAATACCTGTTGCAAGATACTCTGGTGCAGCATATCCACGGGTCCCCATGACCCTAGTAGAGACATGGCTTTTATCACCAGTTGGACCATCTCTAGCCAATCCAAAATCAGAAAGTTTGGCATTGAAATTCTGCAGAGTAGCATGCAATGAAGCAGCTTAGTAATCAACTACTAAATTCATCATATTCCAATATAAAAGAACATGCTAAAGTTTGCAATTATGTACATACAGTATCAAGAAGGATATTAGAAGTCTTAAAGTCACGGTATATGACTTTCACTTCTGTACTATGGAGAAAAGCAAGACCCCTTGCAGCCCCAAGGCCTATTTTCAACCGCAGATTCCAAGAGAGTGGCTGAAAATAAGAACCTCCTGCATCAATGATGATTTCAGGAAACATTAGAATTAGAGCTTAGGGGTTAAGCTTAAGTTATTACTGTTGACTATTCAGCCAAAAAAATAGTGATAACAATTATTTAAAGAGGTACAAGGTACAGAGATAAATTCGACTAAAATTGAAGATACTAACTTCTGAACAGATGATTCTCCACGCTACCCTTTGACATAAATTCATAAACAAGAAGCCGATGCTCATCTTCCAAACAGTATCCAATCAGCTTGACAAGATTAGGATGATGCAGTTGCCCAAGATAGTTTATTTCAGCCTGTCAATGCAACAATACAAAACAAGAAGAATATTAACTATTATTATACAGCCAGATTTAGATATTGATCATTTGATTGAACTTCCATACGACAAAAAAGTACATCCAAAGTGAACTATTAAAGTTACAGGATTTGGCCAATATTGCCCTGCAGGTCAAAGGAGAACATAAAACTCCACAGAAAATCCCTCAAACAGGTTCAGACAGGGGAAATGAATGAGCATTCAAAAAACCTTGCATTTGCCTAGAATTTAGTTAATATAAATGAATTAAAACTTAAAGCCAAAACAATATGCATCAGAGGGGTAACTGACTGAGTGTCCTGAAAATAATTGATACTGACCAACCATTCCTTGTGACCCTGGAACCCATCTTGGTTAAGCCTCTTCACAGCAATAGTCATGCCTATCCCCGGTTTGGTAGCAACTAGTGAATGCTCATCAATCCAGCCCTTATAAACTGAACCAAACCCGCCCTCCCCTAAGACACTGTCTGGGCGGAAATTTTAGTGGCAGCTCTTAGATCATTGTAGCTGAAGCTTCTCAAATTTGAAGATTGTAAGATCTCGCCCTCGCTTCGAGGTGCAATGGGTATGGAGGAAGATGAGTTCCTGCTACTTGAGCTGATGTCATAGCCATTCCTGCTTACACTTCTGGAAGTGAACCCTACATCAAATCATCAAGACCAAGAAAAACAAGTTTACAGACTCACCATCTTTGGCCTCAAAACCAACAAAATAAACAAAGCTTTCACTCATAGTACAAAATTTACATGGACTCTATCAAACCCCAAATTATCCTTATGTTGTTTTGACAAGAATTCCTCCCACTCAAATTGAGAATTTTTCTCGGAGGAATTATCTTAAAACCATTCTTCTGTGTGGGGATTTTCAAAAGGGGTATACAACCTACGATTCCCAGAAAGGCCCAAATCTGGAGTTCAACAAATCAAATTTCTTCTGAGTCAATTATAAATCACCATTTCAGGAAAAAAAAAGGCATAGCAGCCTTTAGTTGCAAGGATCTCAGTTCTGAAGAATGTTCCATAGACTAGGATACATGCACATGATTGCACAACTATCCATAAAGTTAACAACTTTTGGTCTGTGACAGTCAATCTCATATTTATTTCCAACCCAACGAACCAAAATCTGGAGAAAAAATTAGCATTAGCTTGTAAATGTATTGACATGAAACAAGAATGTGAAGATGCAATTCAACAAGAAGCTGACCTGTATTGGAAGGACTCACAGCCTTAATCCGGTTGCTCCAACAAGCACCCATCAACAGAAATCAACCACCAATGACCAGAAGGGTTTCAAAGGTCAAGGCTTTTCAGATGCAAGCAAGCAAAAGTCCCAAACTTGAAGGGATAAAAAGGCAAATTTGAATAGACGGAGGCAAAAAAAAAAAAATAGAAGCAACAACCCCAGAACGAAACACTATCCAAAACGAAGTGAAAACAGAAGCAAAAGTCCCCGTGATTGCGAACTGAGTAGCTAAGGTTTCAGAACCTTTTCATCTTTTTGTTGATTTGGGTTTTGAGCAGAGGGATGATGGAAACAACAAAGAAGGGTTAAAAAGGTAACTTCAGTCACTTTGTTTATGGAGGCCTTAATTTTAGTAGCCTTTTTGGACCATTGTTGTGGCAAACCAGCGAAAGTAGAATAGAAGATTGACTTAACCTTGCTACTTTCTTTTCTATTTTGTCATTTTGTACCTAACAGACTTTGGTGCAAGGAAGATAATAATAAACTAATAATATATATATATATATATATATAGTAGTCATATGGGATAATAATAATGATCAGAGTATCTTATAACGAACTATAAAAGAATAAAAGTTTAACGAAGAGTACCTTATAACGAAGAAGTGTACTCCAATATTTATTTTTATTTTTTGTTTTAATTTGTCTACATCAATGTATATGTATTGATTTTTATCGAAGTAAAGTTATAAAATATACGACTCACAGCATGTTTGTTTTCAAACAGGAAAGTCAACAGTGAATTAGTGCTGGCTTTAACAGAGCGTGACGCAAATATACACTGTGATGGACGTTCATCAGTGGGTTATATCATGTTTGGTTGTCAGTTAGTACAGGCAAATATAACTTATTCTCTCTTAAATTTTACTAAACCATAATTTAAGAGATGCAAATAAAGATCTAAACATGTTTTTAGTTTTATTTCAAATATAAAAAGTATAATTTTATAGATAAGATTGGAAAATTTGATAAATAAAAAAAATTGGAATTTTACAATATAAAAAGTATTTTATAGATATAGTTTTGATATAATAGCAGTTTAAAAGATTTACATTATCATATAATTATATATTACTACATCACTAAATATGATTCACCCTTTCACAACTTGAAAGATCATAAAAATGATTAAGTTTAATTAAATAATAATATAAAACACTTTTATATTATCAATGTATTAAAACTAAACTTTTTAATAAAACATAACTCAGATATATGCTTAATTCAACATAATTTAATACCATATAATATAAATATAGAAATTGGATCAGATTTAAAGTCCTAAGTTTTGCAGTTCAAATTATACACTTAATGTTTATGTAAGAATTTATTTTTCTTTTTTTTATGTTCTTTTTTTTTTATGCATGTAAAAATTGAAGTTTACATGAGAAAATAGTTTGAACATAAGCGTGCCGACATAACTTACATTATTTGGTGAATGACGATGTCTCTCTTGAATTTGGGGATTATGCATGATGATAACTGAAATTGTAAAGTACGTATTTGGCATTTTTTTCCCTCCTTTATTATCAATAAAAGTAGCCTAATAATGAATGACAGATTTGATCTTAAAATTTTAACACGACCCAAAGATCATTCAGATCTTATTATAAACCTTTCCAGTTACTAGTTGGAAAGTTCATGCCATGTGGGTGAATATTTAGCGGAATATTCAAATCACGTGGTTGCTGTATTCCAGTTTTGATGATTAAAACTGCTACCAGTGTCAATGCGTAAGCCAGGGTTAAATAAAAAAATAAATAAAAAACAATTAAATTTTTGTGGCAAAGATTGCTTAGAATATGAGCAAACAATTCTGCAGTTTTGAGACTCCTGTGGTTGACTACAGCCGGCCGTGTTTTATACACAAATCAAATGCGTGGACATACAGATGTGGAAAACTCACGTTATCTGAAGCTAATTAAGAAAAAAATATCTTCCTGTTTTATCTTTTTTTAACAAAGACATTATATTTACTATTTTATTAAAAAAATTTAATTTTTATGCATTGATAGTGTCAAGTTTTTTTAGATTGTCATCTAATTAAATTTCTCCTTTTACATGACTTAATAAAAGTGGGATGGAAATTAAATCATATTCCTTATGTGGCATTATATGATTAGATGAATGTATAAAATATTTTATATTGATAGTAAATTTAAATTAAATCCTAATGTTATGTGTCCAACAAAATTGTAAAATAAATGTACAGGACGTCTAACGATTAAATGTGATGAGTGGTAATTCATTCGTAAAGTTAAACATTACGTCTAATAGTAATAAGGTGTGTGGTGTCATTTTTTGCGATTTTATTATACAAATAACATTACTTTTACTTATTTGATTAGAAGGCCATGCATTGAAGAGGTCTTCTTCATATACAATGCAAATAGTATTTGGTGATGTTGGAGACTCTAGTATTTGACAATAATACGAAAAAATGCAAAATTCTCTCAAGTGTCCTCTTAAAACCTTTTGCCAAAAAAGGTGGACTTGATAGCAAGGAGTGCCAAGAAGGTGAGGACTTGTGATGAGCACGTTGAGGAGGGTGTTGTGCTTATGGTGGGAGGGTGTTGTGCTTATGGTAGGGGAGAGGTATCAGATAGTTTGGCAAACAATGATTGCATAGTCATCGATGGCAGGAAGAGGGTGAAGTTGATAGTGAATAAGGGATAAGAATCGTGTCTTATAGGGACAAGGTCTTGAATAAACCAACCAATGAAGCGAACGAGCTAATTATTCTATTTTATCAGAGACCAGGCTACATAAAGTATGCTAGAAGAGGAAGAAAACATAGATTTTCCTTCCAACCCAAGCCCATTAGTGGATATTGCATTTGATGTAGTGTTTTAAATTGCGGTTGTGGTCGCAGATGTGCGCTTAAGAAAAATGCAGTCGTCGCAACGTATAGGTACAACTGATATGGTGTGAAATTGTTGCGTGTTTCAAATTAAAAAAGGGATATCACGTAGGCGCACGTAGGTTCGTTGTAAGTTCCGTCCCAATATGATTGCATTGTGGTCAATTTTTTGTGAAAATGCGTCGCACTGTAATTGCGGTCAAATGCGATTGCGCGGGCGACCAATATTGTAACGCATTACAATTAAAAACCTTGACTTGATGAATACGAGAAACGGTGCTATCAAAGGAAGAATTCCTTGATTATTAAGGTATACTAGGCAAGTGAATTTTGGGTTTCTTAGAATTGAGATTGATAAGATAATTGAATGGTAAGCAATCCATGAAGATGACAGTCCTTAACAGCAACTACTTAGTCCAGTTTGCTAATGAAGAAGATTACACTCATGTCCTTTTCAAAGAACCCTAGATGGTTGAGGCCCATTACCTCATCGTTCAATAGTGGAGACCGATGTTTGGGGCCCTTAACGATGAAATTCGGAAGGTGGTGGTGTGGGTTAGGATTCCAAACTTTTTTATGGAGCTTTACAATCATAAGTCCTTGTGGAGACTTGGGTCAAAGCTGGGCACCATTCTTAAGATTGACCACTGCACCTCTATCCATTCCCGAAGAAAGTTTGCATGGCATAAACTGGTGTTGAAGGTGAAGGTGTTATCCAAAGAGCTTATGGTGGAGTACGAAGGGCTACACTTGATTTGCTTTCATTGTGGCAAGTATGCCGATAAGATGCATGATTGCAGTTCATGCAACGAATAGTGATGGAGTTTGCAGGGAGTATGGAGTCGATGGTGTCAGAGAATGATTCTAGGAAGGGGAGTAGATTTTCCACAAAAATCTCGGAGAGTGAGAAGGATAAGTTTTTGGAAGGGATGCCAATCTCAGGGGAGAAGATTTCCCAATCCCAATTTTTGTGCCTTGGATGTTGGTGCAACGACTGTTACAAAGGAAGAATAGGCAAATGATGAAGAGTAAGGGCCTATTTGGAAGTGTATTATGTTTTAGTCTTTAAAAATTGTTTTACAAAACAAACTTAAATTTATTTTTTAAAAATAAAAAATAAAAAAACTTGTTTGATAATTCTATTTTTAAAATAGTTTTAAGTGAAAAAAAGATCTGATTAGACAATTATTTTTAAAAATAAATTTAAAAAATGACAAAATAGAAAAATTGTTTCACACACATATTTTAAAAAATAACTACACATGGATGTCTATGCATCAAGTCTAAACTATTTATCTTCAAATGGTATTATTACGATACAAGGGATTCTCAGATACAGATGAAAATCTATCTTCAAATTGCAGATCTTTGCTTGACAAATTGAAACATGATAAATGAAGAATGTGGGGTCCACTCAATAATAAGTGTAGAGTGTGATTTAAAGTTAATTACATGAGGTAACAGTGATTTAGGTCTTAAATTAAAGTTAAAATTAAATCTAATTATTCTTCCCTGTTTATTATTATTATTGTTGAAAGCCTTCCACTCTCTTCACCGCTGCTGGAAAGAGACCCTGGCCACCGTCACCAGAAAGAAATACCTTGGCCCTGCACTTTGTTCCCTCCGATTCTTCCATCCCCAAACAACAACAACACCACCAATCACCTCAACAACCCCTAATTCCCCAATTCCTATATGTTTCTTTGCAAGATTGGAACCCAACCAAAACCTGATGCTGATTCCATGCACAATGATGCCAAATTCGACATCGAGGACGCCGATGCTGCCAAAGACAACGGACTTGGTTCGGAGCCCGTCATTTCAAGGCCATTTGCCATTGCCATCACATAAGCTTCTGGAAGGATCAATGAGAGAGAGGATGATTAGGACGACAGAGACAACGATTATGGTTTGTAGATAGTGTTGAACAACAGCAGCCTCATGGCAATGGGAAGAGCTGACATGGTGGTCGATGGTGACGGCGACAGCAATGGCAACAACGGAGATGGTGGGCGGTGACTTAAATGGCAATGTTGAGGAGCAAGAATAAGGAGATAGTGCGGTGGAGCAGATGGTGAACAGTGAGAGGAAGGATGTGGCGGAGTTGGGAGAAGGGTCGGTGGCGAACCCAACTATTAATCATCTTTAAAAAGCTGGGTGGCAGGGTAGGGTGGCGCTTGATGGTGGTTAGGGTGGTGCTTTATGGTGCTAGGGTGGAGCTTATTGGTGGTAGTAGGGGAGTAAAGTTGAAACCAGATGCATTCCTTTTTCTCTATTTTTTTTTTACCATGTTTAAATTTTTTTGCTTGAGTTAATCTTTTAGTAGTTCCTTTTAAATTAGAGGAAGTTAAATTAGGGATGGTCATAACACATATCTTTAGTGTATAGATAAAACAATGCTCTGCATGTGAGCAAGCACCTTTCGATACTTCAACCTCCAAACACTCACCACTTTCACCTCTAGGCTCAAACCGTACACGTACTAGGAGACCTCAACATGGCTTTCTCCCACATTGCGCACTCCAATCTTGGCTAAAAAAATATGGCCCCTTAATGTTGTTTCACTTCAGGAAGGTTCCAATGCCTTTGGTCTCTTCTGCTAATTCAGCTCACACAGTGATGAAAACTCATATCAATTGTTGATTACTCCAATTTTTTCTTCTATTTTCACTTCCCCTTGCAAAATATACAGTGACTGTCCTCATTCTTCTTCTTCAATCTGCCACCCAAGGTGAAGGTGGTGCTGAGTCACCTTCACAAATCACAACCCCAACATGACAATCATCTTCGTCATCGCAGCTCCAACCATCACGTCACCATAACGCTGCCGAGTCATGCCTCGAGCAGCCGCACACAACTGCAATACCATTCACCCACAAATCACCACCGTGCCACTCCTCCGCGTCAACACCGTGCGTCAACCCCCACGGCCACCTTCGTCAATCACAACCATAGGAATCACTCATCAATGTCGTGAACCTGCATCGATTACCATAGTCACCATCACGCGTTTCAGTACTCGAACAACCACCATGACGAAACTGCAACCGGCCTCTAGAGTTGCAGAACCAACCATCGCATTGTCATCACATCCTCTACCTTGTCAGCAGTCGCCTTCTCACGCCCCGGTGTTAGAAAATGGCAGAGGTGCTTTCTATGAAGGAGATCCCTGTGTTAGTCTGGGCACGGAACAGATTAGATAGACATATAAGAGGATTGTTATTTCAGAAAAGTTCATTATTGGATTGAAACCTACAACAAGGGTGGATATAATGGATTGATGAAAAAAGTTGGGGCAATCAAATAGCGATGGAATGATTGTCCTCGATGGATATTTCTTTTAAGTGTTGAAATTATATTTACAGACATATAAAGGAGGCTTTCCACTTGTTTTAACAAAAACATGAGAATCAAAATAATAAAACTATATATTTACAAAACTGGCCCAACAATTTACTTGTTTTTTAAAACCAAAAACAAAACATCTTAAACTTGTTTTTAAAACTCAAATTCTATTTTGAGATTTTAAAATCAATGTCTCAAAAACATTTTGCCAAACATTTTATCTCATCTTTTATTTTTAAAACTTATTGCCAAACAGCCGCTGAAATTCTGGTTGAAACTAATAATCATTAAGATTCAAATCTCTATTCTCAAGAAAATCAAAGGAATATGAGTCAGTCCCGCTTTGGATTCTTGCCAATAATAAGCCTTCAATGTAGGAAGATTTCGTGAACCATGAGAATAGCTCTCATGTGCATAATAATTAGCATATATTGGGAGGTTTGGCCTACTTGCTCCATTAGCCCAAAAGAGATGCAGCCATATAGGTCCAATACAATAAAGAAGGAACCAGCCTAGTTGGTTCAAAATGAATATTCAAGGCCTTGGAAGAGACCCACAATAGTTTTGAAAGAAGGTATAGCCCAACCTATTCTAGTTTTGGACCAGGGGGACACCAACAAGTATAGTGGCAAGGGGACAACTATGCAAATTGATACCAACAAACCTAGTTCTCGGGGTGGGCATGAGTTTGTCTTCAACTTAGCCCGGCAAGCCCAATTGGATTCCTTCAAAGGTTTGAAGATCGTGATGGATATGCATATGGTGGATAATTCCTGGGAAGTGGAGGAGGCCGGTAGAAGAAAGGAGCTACATGAACAAAACATGCTTAAACCCCTGATTTGGCACATACCTACGAAACCAAGTTTCTCGAAATTGGACCGGACAACAAATTAGACAAGGTAACTTTTTAGATGTTTAATCGATTCAATAATGAATTCAATTGGAATATAATCGATATATAATAAAATGTATATTTATATAAATATGTATAATATAAAATGAAATATATCTTATAAAATAATTAAAAATTAAACTAGACATTAACAAATTTCATAGAATAAAACATAGTTTATTTCTTAATGAAAATAAACATTATCTATATAGATCAAATATCTCAAGTATTAAGTTAGTATTTCTAATAAAATATGATAACATTAACTCATATACTCATAAGCAATATTCTGAAATTCAGAATGGGTATCAAACCAGATAATAATTGATTTAGAAATTTATTAGTTCAACATGTTTAATGGGTCAACAGAATATAATAAAATATATATTTATATAAAAATTTATATATTTACGATAAATTATATACTATAAAATAAATGAAAAAGTTATTAAATAATATAAATTACCCACTTGGCTTGTTTACTTTATAATATTGCAGGTGATGACCAATAAATGTACTATTATGTTTTAACGTGTTAATTTGTGTGGATGCTTTTCCCTGACAGTAAACTATATATGCAGCCAAAGCATGAGGTAGAGCTTGTTACACCTTTGATTTTCAATAGTGCAACTGGAATCATGAATAGTATCTCATGGCATGAGGACTATACACGTGTAAGCTAAAGCATTTCGATCCCAAAAAAAGAATTGTAAGCTCAAGCATGAGGTGGTTGACTGACTTCCGTTCAATCTCACGCCACCATTGGCAACAAAGAAAAGAAACTCCCACATCGGACAGGGAGAGAAAGCAAATCAAATCCTCCTCTATAATTACTTAAGGCCACCTAATTTTGATTTAAGAAGTAGAATTTAATCTTAAATATTTCAATATGTTTAATCTGCATTAATTGGGAATACTTAGACCTAAGTAAGCAAGAGTCATAGAGGTAATGCACTCTTAAGTGTTATTTCATCCTTTTGTGCTACATCACCTTGTACTTTATATGTTCTAATATGTAATTAAACGTATTTAACAATTCTAATCACACAATTCATCTCAATTAATTATTTTGACTAAAATTAATAAATAAAATAAAATTATCTTTTTTTTAGTCTAGTAATGATTGTATTTTCTTAATTACTTTTATTAAACTTAATTACTATTAATTAGGGATAAAATGGTAATTTCACACAAATTTTCATCAAAGCTTCACAAACCACATCTAATCACCATAAATCCCCATAAGAACACATATCTAATCCTCGGATGATAAGGGTCCAATCTCTTTATTTTGAGAAAATTACCTCAGGAATATTTTTGATAATTTTACCCAAACATAAGAATTCGATTTTCGTATCGAGAAGCATATCAAACACTTCTAATCTCCTTCAAATATCAAACTAACCCCCTAAGAATATACATGCTATGTCATTTTTGAGATCTGCAAGAAATAATCTTAGAGGTATTTTGGTCACTTTGTACAAATAGAAAAAATTGAAACATTACATTTCTCCCTCTTTTAAAAAAATTTCATCCTCAAAATTTGATACTTATAAACATCTCAGGATGTTGAAGCTTCATCTTGGACTTTAACTCCCAGTAAACTCGGCTACTTTACCTTGCCCCAGGATACCTTATTTTGTATAAATTTTGGAAGCGATATTTTATGTTTACGTCAAGATCAATAAAGTTTCTTGGGATCATGTACTGGGTAGTTGGTTGCTAATTTACAATCCACAATTCTATATCAATAATATGTTGAAATCCACAAGAGGAAAGGAACCATGAGCATAAAATTATGACCTTTATTCTCATTGCAGGATAATCGGCATCAGGTATGGACGATATAACGTTAGTTTGCATTGGGCCATTCACAAATGCTTCAAACTGCAATAAAAATTGCATTAATCAAGGACTCCAGGATGGAGGTTATAAGAAATTGGCTGTTGAGTGGGATTGTTGCCGTAATAAACCAAGTAATATTGTTGTAGGGAACTAAGTAATATTGTAATTCTTAATATGAAAAGAAATAAAATATATGCATCTTTGGTTATAACTCTTAGAGAGTTTATGTGATAGACTTGAACTAGATTATGAAGGCATTCAATTTCAAATTAAAAAGTTTATTCTATCTCTAACATATAAAAGCTCAAATAAAAATAACTAACTTAATGACAACAACATGTGAATATATTATGCAATAAGGTGTAATGCATATGTTCAAACAAAAATATACATGCAATAAGGTGTATTAAAACATATTTAAGGGAAAAAATGCATGTCAATTGCACGGCTAAACATTATTGGAGTATCACTAGAGATGTTGGGAAATAAAGGTAAAAATTGCTTCAGAATTATCAAAATATTGGCAAATTTATAGAAATCATAATATTTGAGTTTTTTTTTACATTCTTACTTTTGTATACTTTTAATAAAAATATTTCATGTTCTCTTACTTTAAATAATGTATGTAGACCGTCAACCATCATATTGTCAATTGAATAAAAATTCTAGAACATCTGCATTTTGGTTTTGTTGCTGTCTTTGTTCAGGGTTCTTTGGTCAGGCCGATGTGGGTTTTCAAAGTTCTGTCGTCCTCTTTCCAACTTGGAGTATTTGTTCTTAGCCCTAACGAATCCATTCCTGGTCATTAATTCGTGGGCCATTTCCTCATTATGAGGCCAGCTAGGCTTGAGGTAAAGTATCTAGGCATTCTCCTGGAAGGTCGGTGGAGGTTATTCCTTATTCCTTGGCAAAGGACCCAACTGGGCCCAACAAAGCTTTCAGTGGCCGATTCAATTGTGGGCATGCAAGCCCAAGGACCGATGTGATCAGGGTCGAATTGGCACTGACTAGTCCATAAGCACCCCATCTTAAAGTCCAAAGGGCGAAGGTAAGCGGAATAGTAAGTTCAAAGTATCCCATGGACCAAGGTTTGCTAGGCATTGACCGGTCCACGAGTCCCCAAGGCTCGACGTCCGAAGGGCTAAAGAGGCTGAGTAAGAATGGGTCTCTTGTCCTCCCATGTCAGGGTTACCATTTGATTTCCCTCCGGTATCATTTGTAAGGCACATTCCCCAAGTTAGTAGCTACATGTCATCACATCATTCGTGGGTGAGCCATGTTTAGTTAATGCAGGGTGAACCTCCATTAGATGGAGGACACGTGTAATGGTATCAACGGAGTGGGGAAACAGTTGCATTTCCTAAGCATTGAAAGAGAGTTCTCCTTCCATTCATATCGCCTCAGTTTCACCTCTTTCACGGCCACCCCTGAGCATTACCTTGCTTTGGACTATACCATTTGGCTATTCATGCAATCTTCCTCACTAGGAGTGTTGTGCTTTGTGTGTCGTGTAGTAGTGCTTCTACTACATCCTACCATGGTAAGGTTCATAAACTTTTTCTGGGTATTGAATATTGGTATTGGACTCTATTTGTAGCATTTAGAAGTGGCATAGTTTGTTATCAATAGTCAATGCATGAATTGGGAAATGTTTGGTCTATGGGTGTGGAGATATGTTAAGTGGTTTATGTTGCTTGGCGATATGTTTTCCGTGTGTTGGAAAAACAAGGGGTGGAGGTTTTCAATTTATCTGAGATTTGTGTGATTTAGAATTTATATTACTTTTATCTATAGTAATGACATAGTGTGGTCTTTTTCTTGTGGGTCTTAAACTTGGTGCCTCTGATGGCTAGCTTGTAGGTAGGGCTGGAAGGCAGGGCTACATCCTGGAACAAGCCAGCCTATAACAAGAATATTGGGCCTGAAACTGGCCTATTACTTGTTATAAGCCTTATTTTTGGCTTGGCCTGGCCTGCTTGAGAGGCCTGACCTGGCCTAAAGCCTTCTTATGAAGTTTGTTTCTAAAATTCATTCAACAAAAAAAAAAAAATGTGGCAATTTATATAAGAGGCCTTAAGGACTAGGCCTTCATGTAGGCCTAAATAGGCCTAGGCCTTTTAACACTTCTTAAAAAGGCCTAAAAAGGCCAAGGTCGTTTAACACTTGCATGAATGTAAAATCAAAATTCCAAGTACACCAAGTGTGTGTAAACCCAAAATGAGAAAGATTATCCAAACTATATAAGCTCATCATTCAATTTCATAGAATCAAATTAAATCCAACAAAGTTCCAATTTCAAACACATCAAGATTAAACATTCAACCAAATGTCCAAGCAAATTCAAACTATACAACTAAATCAAAGTTTGAAAAGAAAATTCAACCATAAGTGAAATAAGGTTCACCAAGTCTCAAGAACCAAGCAAATTCAAGTCTTTTTTTACAGGCATGTATTCTCCAACCACTTTAAAATCACATCCAATATTGGAATGAAAAGGAAAGCAAATACAACTCTTATTTTTATCATTATTATATAAAATTACAAAAATAAGTGCAAACAAACCACCTAGATCTAGTCCAAACATGCATTTGATGTAGGAACTGGAGAACAGGAAATTGATCAAACCAAACGCTACCTTTCAACAATAAAAAATAAAAAATAAAAACATAATGATGTATGCATTGCATTTAAGTGTTTTAGCGAGCGTTGATTAGGGAAGTGTTATACTTGGAGAAGTGTTAGGGCCAACAAGAGTGATGCCGTGAGCGAAAGCGAGCACATGAGCAGCTGTGGTGCGAGGCTGCGGGGTGGCATGAGGCTGTGTGGGGGTGGCGTGGCTCTGTGGGGTGCTGCAAGGCTAAGCGGTGGTAGGGCGAGGCAATGCACGTAAGGCTAGAGATAGATGATAGCGCTGGTGGTTGTGCGACGGATGACGGGCGAGGCTAGTGGTTGTGCGACGGATGTCTCGGTGAGGTTGGTGGTTGGGTGTAGGGCTTGGCCGCTTCCTGAGTTGGGTGTGCGGCTGTGTTCACAGTTGGTGATAGATGGAGAAAGTTTAGGGTTTCCAAAATTGCAATGTGCTTGCGAATCAGATCTTAAAAGTCTAGGGTAGCAAAATGTGTTTTGATTTCTAAATACTAATTTTAAAATTATTTAATTAGTTTAGTTTTGAAAGCTAATATAAATATATTAGGTAGGTTATATACTATCAAACAAGTAAGTTAGTGTAGTGATTTGTACTCTATAGAATGTCTATGACTTGGGTTCGAATCCTCCACATCCCTATACACAATTTTACATATAATTAAGTATATATATAAACAAGGCCTACTAGGCCTAGCAACCTTTCTAGAGAGTCTAAGCCTAGCCTTTTACCTAACTAGCCTTTTTGAAAGGTCTAAGCCTGGCTTAATTATTAAAAAGGCCAGGCCAGGCCAAGTCGCCAACAAGCCAGGCCAGGGCCCTGGCATGCCACTTAGCCTATTCCTACCCTACTTGTAGGTTACTATTTGTGATGGCGCCATGTCTGAGCAGCCTTTGTAAAACCTCGATTTGTGCTTTCCTTAATTATCTTGGCCTTCTAAGATAATTAAGGGTGTGTGGTGTGTGTTTGCATGACTAATTAGGCTTCAAAAGACTAAATCAGACTTTGAATTGTGCTAATCAGGCTTAATTAAACTCAAGTAAACTTAATGAGGGCTAATTAGGCTTAAGACTAATCAGCTTAATTAGGACTTAATCACCTTAATTAAGGAAATAACGTGTGATTAATTATTTAAGAATTTCTAATGAGTTACAAATTATCTAATTATCACTAATCACATAACTAATTAAGAGTGTAGTGGTATAAAGACAAGGAGACATGATGATTATAAGTAGAAAAGCGCACGAAAAGGAGATTGAATTATGCCTCCCTTTTCTTTCTTTCTTTAGCTTTTGAAAAACTTAAACAAAATACTATCAAGCTATGAGCTTGAATTCAGCGGAAACGTGTTAGTTACTTTAGAAATCTACTTTCTAGACTATAGCAAATATTGTAAAAATGTGTAAAAGATGGTTATTCAGAAAACACATTTTGATGCGCACAAGAACAATGAATATAAAGAAGTTAAGGGAGAAGAAGATCCTGCACATAAGTTTTTCTACTGGTTCTAAGGTCCCAATTTATTTTATTCTTAGTTCCTTTGATTTGTTTATGTGGAATTAATCGATGTTTTAGAATAATATTTGGTCCAATATGAATAGTATAGGAGTAATAGATTTAGCCATACAAAATATATAACGTGTATTAAGGGAATACTATTTTTTTTAAAGATAAGATATGATGGGATCTTTTTTTATTTGTTTATTTAAAAGATAGCCTATCTGTAATTAATAGGAAGGAATGATCCCACCATCTCTATCCCTAAGAGTAAAAGTAGTGACCACTACCCACATTCTCTCACTTTTATTGTTAACTCCCACCACTAAGCCCTCGCAGAGCATATGTTTACATACCCTTTTACTTCCATAAAATTTCTTTTCACTTCACCTCTTTGATCTTCTCCAAAATCTCTAATCACAAATCATCATCACTTTTGGAGGAGCAAAATTCATCCCCAATTCTACCTTTTGAAGCTATGACACACCTAAGCAAAAAGGAGGAGAATTGTGCCTTTCCACTTCAACAACTCTTAGGAGTTTCTCAATTCCATTAATCTTCAAATCAAGTAAGGGATTTTGTGAAAACCTTTCTATTTATTGCTTTTGATACATTCTATGTCTATACCATAAAAAATTCTTATGATTGATTGTGTTGGTCTGTGTAGTTTTTCACGATATTGTATTCATGCCTTTCTATTAGCTTCTTATCAATGTAAATTGAAAAGGAAATTCGATTTCAAATTCATTATTGTAATACTTTTTTATTTTGTATACTAGATAAATTTTGCACTTGCTATTGATTGGTTTTGTTTGTTTATTTTATGCTACAAATAGGGGCATTGTTTTTAAGAATGCTATGTATATATATATATATATATGATACATGTAAAAGAGCTACAATTCCCTGTACATACACACACACACACACACACACACACACACACACACACACATATACACGCATAAAGCCTTGAAATGTATGTATTTTACTTTCATATATAATTTTGATGATACTGGTTTAATATAAATTTTACTTAAAATTTTCTGAGTTGTAATATATGATGATATGCCTATTAAATATGATTGTATAATGTCAAGATATATATACATATGCATCTACATGAAAAGGTTACAGATATAATATCCAGTAATGATTTGGATCATCTATTAAGAAGAGGCAATCACCATCATCATCCACTTTATCCTATAATTGCTGGTAACGGGCTATTGGTATGAGTTCATTACCCTACTGATTGGATAAACTGGATGTATAAAGAAAAAGATGTATTAAGAAAAGATTGAAAAAGATTAGACTAATTGTCTTATGTGATTGTACGTGAATTTCATGTATATAGATATTAACTGGATTATCATGCAAGCATGTAAATGTTAGGATTGCATCCATGATAAAAAGATCATATTAAAAGACATGTCTACCTCATGTAAAGATTTTTGGAACTTATTAATTGGATCATAAAGTATGTTCATATTTTTCAAGAATAAACCGAGGTGGCTAGAGATGATTTCGATGACACTAATTAACATGTGCGTTTATCCTTACCTGGAAAGTTTTGAGTTCTCACCCCTTTCCCTTTTGGTGTCATCTCTAGATGTGGAGCAGGCTAGTGAGACCCCTCGAGGAGAAGCACGTGCCTGAGGAGTAGATAGGATTTAGTTCCATTTATGATACTTTAGTTTATTAGACCTATTTAATTATTCAGTGTTTTAGTTTATTACTAAGGACTATTGTTTGCTAGAGATTTATTATAGTTCCTAGTATTTATATTATAGCTACTACATACTTGTTGGAGTTATTTACTTGTTATTACAATATACTATTTCAGACTTGTGATTGGATGAATGTGTTTATTATTATTTGACTAGTTTTACTATAAATTAGTATTACATATAATTACGTATGCTTTAGGTTTCTAGTTTGATTTTTTTCTAATAAAAAATATTGTTACCATATTTTATCTACCTATATTATATTTTGACACTAGAAAATTATCATATCAAAGCGTAATAATCTAATAATAAATTCCGATATGACTTAAGCATATGGGGTTAATTATTAGGATGTTAAGGTTCAGCCAACATGCCTACATTCAGTTCTCAACAACTATTGAGTTCTACTAAAAACCTTTCTTAACTTGAGAAAGTTGGATAGTCTTTGCAATAGTCTTCCCAAGCTCTTACTCGTGACCAATAGCATACTCTACCTGTCACAAACCAATAGTTTTTTACCTTTCCAAGCTAAACCAATGACCAGCAAGTACACTGTTGTCACAGGCTAAGTAGTTTTTAACCAGCCTTTCCAAGCTAAACCGTGTTTAGTGGTTCACTTCTACCGTAGCATTGCAAGTAGTCTTTAGGTAGCCTCTCCAAACTAACTCACACCAATCGCTCCTGGATTGAGGATACAAAAGTTTGTGTTTGGGTTTGCCACTGAAACTAACCTATACTCAAGTTTTCGTAAGATGAATAATAACAGATATGGGAAAAACTTGAATGACTTTTTTCAAAGATTCTTCCTAAGAAGAACGTATGATCTACTAAGAATGTAGAAAGAAGATTTTTACAAACAAGGAAACTAATTACAAGATGTAATGAACTTTACAAAAGATAAGGAGAAATTTTCTCATGTTTCAGCACTTATGCAACGTCTCTATATGTTTCTTTGTAAGCATAACATCTCTATTTATAGATGGTCTGCATTATGACCCTTACCCTTGATTAATTGTCCAAGTGACATGTGTTGATCATCTATTTGTGTCTTGGAAAAGCAATCTAGAAAAGTAGCTCATTGTCTCTTAGGTCTTCCAAAAGTTGTTGTAGATAAGATTTCTGAGGTCATCTTTAAAAACTACTTTTTACTTTCTGAACAAGGTTTCTAAACTATTCCTTCTAGAAGCTAGGATAGTTGACCAAGTTGGCAGAATAGATGACACGCCAATTTGCAACTGGGTTCGACTTTAAATTTGAATTTCAAATTTCCCTCTTTCTTGTAAAATACACGTTCACTGAAGTGAACTTTCTATGTGCAGTATCAGCTCCTTAACATATCTTTGATCTTCCAAACTTCAATCAGAGCTTGTTGATGATGTTTTGATTGTGATCATGATGATTGAAGATTGTAAAGCACATTTGCTTCAAAGTTAGTTTGAAATCTTCATTTGAAGCATACTTTTTGAAGTCTTATGCTACTTTCTAAATATTCGAGCCTTGGTTTCTTACGCATAATGATTTTCTTTAATCTATTAAGCATGTATACGTTCATTTCACGATATAATTTTCACTTCTATTTAGTTCCTATCTCTTTAAAAGAATAAATCATATTTGCAAATGTAAAGTGAAATTATTTTTGCTTTAGTAAACGTGTTATGCAAACGAAAGAACCTGTTTGCTTCATCAAGAAACCCAAGTAAAACATTAGCCATTCTTTAAAATATTTTCTCTCAATTGGTCGTGTTATCACTCAAAATATTTTGCACTAACGCTTTCTAAAGGGTTCTAGAACTAATAATGATGTCACCAAATACTACACGTGTCTTTTAGTGACTACATACTTATAACACAATTAAAGATAAAGTATAACTTTATTATGACTAATGACACCTTCAATGATGATTAATTCAAATTAATCATGATTAAACTAAGTTAATCCTATTTTGACTATTGTTTTTCCTAAACTACCCCTAATTAGTACACTTTCTACCTAATCTACCCCACTTTTTTACCTAATCCCTAAAATACCCCTAACACTGATCCAACGACTCCCACAAACAAACAAAAACCTAACTACTCCCCTTTATCTTCTTGTTAGCCACCACCTCCCTCCCTATTCTCACACTTTCACATTTTTTTTCACACAAACATAGTATATCATTTCCTCTCAACCTTTCATCCATCTCTATCACCTTCCTCCACCATTTTCAATCACAACTCTTTCATTTCTCTACCAAATCTAACAAATAAATACACTTTTATACACCTCTTCCACCTAACAAACCCAAATCCACCAATAGTTTTTCAAAAAAAATCCTCCAACCCCTCCATTCTTGTTAGGCCAAATTGTGAAGGTGAAGAAAGGAGGAGCTTTTGCTTATTTTCTTGTGATCTTGGGCTTTAAGGAGCTTGTTGGTGCTTGATCTCTAAAAAAACTTTCATTTGGGTAGGGATTTGTGTTCATACTTATTTTCTTACCTTGTTTTCTAACTTTTGCTAAAAAGGTTTGAGTTTTGATGAATATTTATGTTTAAAAGTTAGTTATTTTGCTCAAAACACTTTCTTTCTTTTAAAAATATTTGAAAAGCTCATCAGTTTCTCTCTTCAAATTTTGGCCTTCACCATTCTATGCGGGTAAAGATTTTTGTTTCAAAACCTAACTCCATAACTTTGTTTCGCACTTAAAAAGAGTCAATTTTATGTATTTTATGAAATTTTTGGGTAAACTTTAGTCTTTTTGAGTTAGGGACTATTTTTTAGGGTTTATTATGGTGGTAATGTTTCTTTCAAATACCATATTGATATTTAGAATCTACACACAAAAAGGAGTACATTCATGCTTGTTTCAAAGTTTTGTAAAAAGCATGGATTTTGAGCATGTGGGTTTAGCCAAGGCTAGTGAGTAGAGGAGGAAAATTTTTGTTTTAAAACTAACCACATATTTGGAATCTACATGAAAAATGGAGCTTGTACATATGATTTGGACATTTTTGTAATTACGTAAAGATTTTAGGATTGAAATGTAATTTTATAAAATTTAGGAGCTTTATGCAAAAACTAAATTTTTAGGGTGTAAAGCTGTAAAACAAATTTTTGGAGTCATTTTACAATTTGAGTATAGTTTACGATCAAAATGCAATTTCTCAAAAGGTTGGGATTTTGTGTAAATTTTAAAATTTTAAGGAGGACTATAATTTCAGTAGAATTAGAATGAAAAACCTATTTTTGGATGAAAAATTAAGTTAAGGGCTGTTTTGAAAATTTTATAAAGTTTGGGGGATCTTTAGCCAAAATTAAAAGTCTTAAGGTTCTTGAAAATAAGTTATTAGAACATATGTTTTAAAGGAAGATGATCTTGGTATTTTACACACACTTGTAGAAGAGGAAAAATATGTTTTTCAAGTTACTCATGTCATCAAGCTCAAGCCAATTTATCTAAAAGGACTTGTTACTTCTGATGCTATTATATATATATATATATATATATATATATATATATATATATATATATATGACTCTTGGTTATCTATTAATGAACTATGATTATTTATTGCACTTAATTGCCATACTTGACTGGGACTGTGATTGTTGACTGTTGATTTTGAATAACCGTTGTGACGTAGTTGATTTGATTCATTGGTAATATATATGATATTAACTATCATACTAGATACTGTTGATAAGATTGGTTGCATGTGCATTCACGATAACCATTATTTATGATTAATCTTGAATGAGTCTCATTAATGGAATGTGTTGAGTCAAGTATGCAATAAGACATGAATAAAGGAAATTATGAGCTTGGTACACTGTTGTGCACCACATAGTGCATTTGTGGGCCCACTTGTGAAGTAAGGAAAATGGAGCAAAGGTTGTCAGATACACTAGTCTCACACCATGGCATGAACCATGGAGAATGTAAGTATGAATGTCTATAAGACTAAAAGAGAACTCTCACCCCATTATACTAGGTTCAGGACTAATCGAGGTTCAATGACGATTGATCACATTTATACATCATGATGATGAATATTATCCATGGCTACTCAAGGTTAAGACATTATCGAGGTTAAGCGATCGCTGATCAAGTTATATATGTTAGGTATGAGCTCATAGCCTAGGGATCCTGAAAGGTTAATGGATAAGTGAAAATGAACAATGTTCAAAATAAATTTTAGGTGTCATGGTTGCTTAATGTTCAAGTTCGCTTCTTTCATGCATGCATGTGCTTACGTGATTATGTTTCATCCTTTCATGCATGCATGTGGCCTAAGGGATATGTTTGCTCTATCTATGCATGCATGCCCTTATGAAATGTATACTTGAATGTGAAACTCTTATATATATATATAACTTGATGTATTCATGATCAAGACCATATTAAAATAAAATGTCGACTTGATAATGACGATTATGAAAGCTCTAAAATTGGACTTGCATTATGGCATGTACACTTTTTCTATAATAAATCAAGTGGGTTGGAGACGTACAATGATAACACCTTGCATGTTTTACTATTACTGAGATAAATTAGGATTCTTGCCCTTTTAAACTTCCATAGACATGCTGGAAGTTGATGTTTAGCTGGTGTACGATAGGGATAGATATGCTAGAGACATTGTTAAGATTATTAAATATTTACCCTGCTCATATCTCTTGGCATATGATTGTCATTTTTGTTTGGATTACTGTATGCCAAACTCATGTGGTTGTTTGACATGTTTATCCATTAGGCTTTTTATTGCTATGTATCTTGGCTTGTAATAGACGGTTAGGTGTCATGCATCGTGGCATTATCATATGTATTTGGATATCTTGTGAGATGTTGTGGCTCTTATGCTAGATTATATATTATATCGAGGTATTTCATGTGGTGGACTTGAGATTGTCTTTGTGTTTATATGACAACATTATGTTGTATGCTCACATGTTTATGTTATAAATTATGTATTTTGGTGCCGAATGATAATTGTGTATAAAGGCTTATATTTTTGAAAATAACGTTTTTTTAAAAGAAAAATTTTGGCCCATATTTTTCGCTAAATATTTTTGAAATTCAAGGTTAAACTAAGGTCCCAAGAAGTTATCTTTTAACGTTAAAACCAAATATGACTCGAGTATACTTTGTGATATGTTAGGGGGTTATGGCCTTCAGAGGTCATGGCATGGCCCGCCATCTAGTGATGTTCCTGAGTCGCTAGGGGAAATCATGTTGAGTCCTTAGGTCGGTCGAGGATTTGGAAGAAATTAGGCCTTTGATTGGATTTGGAAGCTCCACTGAGGATGTGGAACTCATCACGTGTGATATAAGCGATCAGGTGACTAGTAACCTAGGAGAAGGTAACATTTTTATGCATGAGACGATGTTCAATCGAGTTAAAATAGAGTTCTCTTTCTCATAATTATACACGGAGGTACTAGCTGTTCTTCAGATAGCTCCCGTAGACTCCACCCCAATTCCTGGGCATTTCTCCAAGGTTTCCTCTTACTACACTAGTTATTGGGCTATGAGGCCACCCTATGCTTGTTTTTTAATTTCTTCCGGTGAGTAACCCTATGGTAGCCAAAACATTGGTATATTTCCTAGTACTAGAAGAAAGCACCTTCTAAGGGCCTTTTAGTCATCATGCAAAATACATTTGTATATGGATCAATTCTTCAAGATTAAACCCGATGAATCGATGAGGGGACATATTTTTAAAGCTTCAGGAACATCGAAGTTGCCTTTTCGATGGAATACTCTATTGTCCCTAAGTCCCTAAGTGGAGTTAAAAGATTTTTCTAACGAAGAAAAAGGTCAGTCAAGTTGGATAGATTGTCCATTGATATTGTTGCCCAAACTTACCTGGCATCAAGTGTGCCTTCTTGATACAAGATAAGGAAAACCAATTGTTGTTACAAAAAAAGTTTAGTGAATATAGAGTTGTGTAACATCTCCCGCGCTTTATGGATTAACAACTGTCCCTACAAACCAACACACGTCTTTCAGCGTGCTTTGTCTTCACTCACACGCTTCCTGGGAAAACTTCCCAGAAGGTCACCCATCCTCCAAGCCAAGGACGCTTAACTAGAGTTCTTTCGTGATAGGCTACCGAAACAAGATGCATCTTTGTTGGCATAGGTAGTACCAATTAATTCATATAAGTCTTTCTCAACTGTATAGTCTCATACCTATACAGCCTCGGATCCTTCTCATTCTGGTGTGTAATCGGTTCATTCATGTATCCCTCGCTTAGAGGCCTTGTCGAGAGTCGCTCCTTGCTCGTGCCTTCTAACAGGCGATCACTCCTTGCCTTGTCACGGACATTACAGAATTGCACATTACATCCCCTGCATTTCTATTTTTCTCTACTTTTTTCTTTACAACTCTTCCTTTTCTTTGCAGGCCGATTCTTGGGCAAGTTAGAAACATAGAAGTACAAGCAAATGGCAATTAAAAGTGGAAAGCGCCTTAGTTTGACATGGATGCTCTCGGCAGCCAAAAGAGGAAGAAATAGCAACCTCCAATCTTTTCGATGGGTCTTTAGGTGGAGAAGACTCAATAAGGCTGTCACCCAGGACAACCAATGTGACCCCAACGCTTCAACTCACAAAGAGGGATCACGGGAAGGGGATCACTTAATACAATTAGATCCAATAAGGATGATAGATAAAGCTCTGAACTACTTGGTCAAACTACTCGACCACCCCGTCCCCTAGGTCTAACCATCTCCTCAGGATGCAAGGGTTCAGTATTTAATCTATGACCGAAAGTTCACAAATGAACAACACATTGACAACCACTTGCTGGAGCTCCTGACGTAGTTAAGTTTAAGAAGGTAGGGTTGCTTATGCCTGTTCCGTGCATAGCAAGTGACGCCTCTGTGGAACACAACTATGGCCCGTTTTGTGGAGAAAGAGGTTCGAAAAATGGCCACCCAAGAGAACCAAGTGAATATGCAGTTGGCTAATCCTTGGGGAAAAATTAGCCAGCTAGAGGAAATCCATGCAGTGGAGAAGAGTAAAGCAGAAGCTTGGAAGAAGGAGCTTGAAGAAAGAATTGAGAATCTGACAATAGAGTTGGCAATTGTTTGACAGAAAGAAAAAGAGTTGTTAGGAGAGTTATCCAGATGAAATCCAAACTACAGAAAATTAAGGGAGCTATATACAACAACATTCCTTGGTAATTTGCAACCAGCTACGAACATGCCTGGGACCATTTTAAGCACTTATTCCATGACTTAGGTTTGGGTTTTGATTGAGGTCAGGGCCGTGGCATAAATTAGTTGATGGAATGCTCAACCCTCCTTTTGAAAATGACGAATCTGATGGTAAAGGGAATCAGTAGCAAGAGGAGACATTGCTTGAAGGCTGGGGAATGCCCCATGGGTATTTGTAAACCCTTCTTAATTTTTTTTTCAACTCTAGTTTGGGCTCTGATAAAATCCTGTAAACTTATCAAATTGTTTTGCTAAACAAGACATAGCACGTGCTCACCGTGTATAGCTACTATTCTTGCTATAAGTGCTAATAAAAACTTTATGTGAAGTCTTTGTAAGAATATACCGATCTTGATGTAGTTGAGCACGTATTCTTTATATCGGACGAAATCCAATGCCGTGATCTTGCCTTCTATTGCTCGCTGAATACAGTAGTACCTAGTGAATATTGGTCTTCATTTTCTCATAATACAAGTCTTCCCTAGTGAGTACTAAGTCTTCGTTTGCTCGTGAATACAAGACTTCCCGGTGAATACCGATCTTTGTTTGCTCGTGAAATACGAGTCTTACCCTCAGTGAATAGCGGTCTTCATTTGCTCGTGAATACGAGTCTTAACCCCAGTGAATCCTGACAGAAATTATCACCTACCTCCTCAAATTAGAAATTATTTTAATGTTAAATAGCACAAAAACTGTAGTAAATGGCACAACCTAGGTCGTCTCTCTAAGAGGCTTTATCACTTAATCGGAAAATGTGGAGGGATTTTGAGTATTAATGCAAAGCAATTAAATTTAAATGATAATAGCAACAATGAATATGGCATTAGTGCAAGGTATTCTTAGGATTGGAAATTAGTTATCATTGACCAAATATTAAACCCATTAGTGGCTATTAGTAATAAATTCCTGGCAATTCTACTAGTGATCGATCGACCTCTAGAATTTGACAAATGTAAATAACTAATAAACGAAATCTCAATTTATTTAGAAATCACATTGATTTAATAAACCAATTGCTATAGCCTAACCTCCAATTGAAAAGTTAATTCTAATGTTCTCCCTCAAGCATAAACCAATAGATCTATCAATTTATGCCCAAAGGGTTTTGTTAAACGCGATCACTAATTTGGTTATTTCAATAAAAATTATAGCAATCACCACAATAATTATAGAAATAGAAACTATAGAACATTAAGAAAACCAATGTATTTAATATAAAAAAGGGCCTCAAATATCATCCTAATCTATCTGGAAATCCTTATACTATTAAAGAAATTTACTCCTCTATCTCTTGGAGGATTACAATAATGAAGATAAAAGAGAACCTAAAAATAATAGCAATAATCATTGCAACAATCTCCAAGATAAAGTACTTTTACTAATGGAATTCCTAAGAAAGAGAAGAATAGAGAAAAATTTTAGAGAAAAGATGGAGAGAAAGAAGTAGAGAGAGAACAATAGCAACCTAAACTTTGCAAGCCAAAAACTAGGAAAAAAATTTTCACAATCCCTTAAATACGTTGTCTAAAATAGCCTAAAGTAGGGCCCAAAAAAGATAAGTTATCTGCAATCTCTCTATCACATGAGCATGTAGTGCTAAAAGGAGCACTCCAGTGCTAAAATGAGTGCTACAACGCTCTCCAAAAAGCGTTGCTCCAATTAATCCTACAAGTCCTTCTACCCAGTGCCTCTAGCGCTAAATAAGTGCTGGTGCTCACAGAGAGCAAGCTTCTGTGGCTTTTATTCTTTTTTGCTCCAAGCTTCTTCCAGAGAGTTCCAGCCTTGGTTTTGACATTTTGCACTAGATCCAAAACTCATGTGCACAAAACCATACTCCAAGAGACAAGTCAAACGTAACATGGTATAATTCAATAATTATCCCAAAATCGATACAATAGTCAATGATTATACCAAATCACACAATGAGACATAAATCAAAATTCTTATTAATTGCATCAATTATCCTGTAAAACTCATGCAAAAAGCTAAAGTTTGGTAGTAAGATAAATGGCATAAATGCCCCTTATCAAATAGCGGTCTTCATGTGCTCGTGGATACGAGTTTTACCAAGTGAATATCGGTCTTCATTTGCTCTTGAATATGAGTCTTATAGCATCACCATACATTGATAATTTTGTTCAACAAAATTGAGAAAAAATAAACTTATTCAAGCAAAAAATAAACTTTGTGGAACTTTGGTATTAGATGCTTTATTAAACCTGAGAAAACAAAACAACAAAAACATCAAAATCTTATTCAAGCACATGAAGTTTACAATTTGGATGATCCATGAATTTGTTTAAACCGTCCTTTAGTTGTAGTAATGTCTTAATTTTGTTGCATTCCATGTTCGGAAGATTTCCTTGCCCGGTGAGTGTGCTCAGCTCATATGCATTATTCCTGAGTTCTTTATCACATGAAACGGACCATCCCAATTAAGGACCAACTTTTTGCTGGGCATTTATCCGTTTAGCGAAGAACTAAATCTCCTTCCCAAAATTTATGAGAAACGACCCTTCTGTTGTACCATTGGCGATTTTACTTTGGCGGTCGTGACTGTAATGTAGGCAATTTCTCTTTCCTTCATTAACAAATCTAGGTCAGTCTTCTTTCAGCTTCATTATGACTTTCATCAAATCTTTCACACCGCCAACTCAGTATTCTTACTTCCAATAGAATCATGGTGTCTCCTCCATAAGTCAGTCAAAAGGGTGTTTCTTTGGTGGAGGATTGTGAAGTGGTATGAGGCCCATAATAATCTGTGGAGCTCTTCAGTCCACCTGCCTTTCACTTAATCCAAGAACTTTTTAATTCCTTGGAGAATGACTTTATTCCAAGCCTCGACCTCACTTGTTACTCCGGGTGCTCCACCAATGTGAAGATATGATTGATTCCCAACCTTTCACAAAAGCTTTTAAAACCTTTATTTGCAAACTCAATCCCATTATCGGTCACTATGCGTAGGAGAGACCATACCTACAAATTACATGTTTCCAAGTGAAACCCTCCACCTTTCAAGCTATAATGGTTAAGAAAGGCTCAACTTTGATCCATTTGGTGAAATAATCTATGGCCAATAAGAAATTTACACGTCTTATACCCTGGGGAAATAGTCCCAAAAGGCCCATCTCCCACCTCCAGAACAGCCACCAGGTCTCCAAGCTATGGAGTTCTTCTAGAGGTGCAAGATGCGTAGAGGCAAACCTTTGACATTTCTCATACTTTTGGACATACTTAGCACAATCCACTTTGATGGTCGGCCATTAATAACCTACCCTAAGAACTTTTTTGACTAAAGATCTAGCTCCTAGATGATCTCCACAAACACTCTCATGTACTTCTGCCATTGCATATTGGGCTTGGTCGGCATCTAAAAATGTTAGCAATGGGATAGAAAAATTGTGCTTGTAAAGTTGATCATCAACCATGCAATAATACGCTCCCTGTGAGGTTTTCAATTGTCACCTTCATCGCCAATGAGTTTTCCTGTGGTAAAGTGTCTTTTAATAGGGCCTATCCAAGAGTCTAGCATCCATATATCAATCGAGATAGGTGGAGTTGAAGCAAAGGGTTGGTCAACAGAGAACGGCCGAGTGGGAGGACGATTGGTTCATCTAGTGTCTCTTGGATTCCTGACTAATTATTTCCCAATCGCCGTGTATTAGCCAACTTGGATAGGAGATTAGCCCTTGAATTATTGTTCGCAGGATGTTTTCGATTGTGAACTTGAAAAAAGCCTTTGCCAAATCCTTTACGTGTTCTAGGTACTATGCCAGGAGTCCATCCTTGGCTAAATGTTCTCCATTAACCTCCAACATCATTTACCAAAAAAAATAGAAGCAAATAGATACACAATTTATCCAATTCAGAGATATAGCATCAGGCTATCAAATATTCAAGGTAAATTGTTAGAATGTATAAAATTGACATCAAGGCCTAGGAAAAGTAATAGTGTAACTGAATTTATGTAAAGATAACTGTCGAAAAACAATACAAGGAACTTAGATTGACATAATAAAAAGTAAAGCATCATTCTTCTTTTCCAGTCCTCAGTAAGCTGAAACTACTTTTGCTACCTGGCCTGACTATTGAGAGTTGTTCTTTGCAATAACAATGCAAGCTCCCACCTCTTTGCCAGCTGAAGACCAGCCAATAATGCCTCATATCCTATGTGATTATTGCTGGCCTTGAAACAAAATTTAAGGATTGCTCTATGGTTACCTCATAAGGCCCTTCCAAAATAATACTAACTTCACTACCCAGATCCTGGAAGCCTCGTCTATGTACAACATCTAGGTTTCATCATCAACATCATCTAGGGCCACTGGTATTGCACTATTCACCCACAAAATCTATGAGAAATTGAGATTTGATTGGCCCTTAACTTTCATAAATTATCCCATATTAGAACAATTCCACAAACCAAGCAATCATTTAGCTAGCCAGGTCGACTTGGCTAAGACTTTCTGGATGGTTTGATTAGTTTTCACAATGATCTGATAGCTTTGAAAATAAGGATATAACTTCCTAGATGAAATGATAAAATCCAAAGCCAATTGCTCAATCTTCTG
Organism: Dalbergia oliveri; assembly: GCA_030441495.1. Classification (NCBI taxonomy): domain Eukaryota; kingdom Viridiplantae; phylum Streptophyta; class Magnoliopsida; order Fabales; family Fabaceae; genus Dalbergia; species Dalbergia oliveri. The sequence goes on along the minus strand of JAMLFY010000005.1, from coordinate 11,300,277 downwards.
GTACCTTGTTTCTAGTCCTTGTAAAACTTTGACAAAATATGCCAGGCACTATTCCTTCGGTTCTTCTCTAACCAGGGTGGAGTTGATAGCTTTCTCTGAAACGGAGGGGTAAAGCAACAAGCTTCCAGGACATAGGTTTTGTTAGTCCTGGAGGGCTTGAAAGGAAAAGCTTAATTTTTGGAAGGTCATCTCACATTTCACGGTCCACTCAAAGTTCTTAGCACGCCTTCTACAATCAAAGAACAAGGCAATTCTATCCCCATATTTGGAATGAAGCGGGATGAGACGATTATTTCCGGCTAGTTGGGACTTCCTTGACCATTATAGGACTTTTCATTTCTATCATGTCCTACACTTGTTCGGTTTGACCTCAATTCCTTTTTTAGGGAGCACTTATCTTAAAAACTTCCAAGTCTATACCTTGAATGTACACTTGCTCAGATTAAGGTGCATATTATGCTTTCTTAGTGGACCAAAAGCCTCCTGAAGATTGGCATAATGGTCACCTATGCCTAGTGTCTTGGCCACCATGTCATTGACATACACTTTGATATTTCGACCAATTTGCTACTTGAGCACTTTGTCCATTAATCTCTATAAGTTGCCTCGACATTCTTTAGTTTGAAAGGCATTACGTGGTAGGTAGGTTAACCCATCGGTCATGAAGGCCATTTTCTCTTCATCATCAGAGCACATTCTAATCTAGTTATACCCTGAATATGCATCCATGAAGCTGAGTTCATAACCCATGGAAACATCAACGAGCTTATCAATGTTTGCCAAAGGGTATAAGTCTTTAGGGCAAGCCTTGTTTAAATATGTGAAATTGACGCGTATTCACAATACCCTTTGCCTTCTTTTCAACCAGCACTACATTGGACAACCAGTCGTATACTAAGCAATAAAGGCTCCCAACTATCCTTTGATGAACCCGCTCGCTGTGAAGTGGTTTAGAAAATGGTTAGTTAGTTCATTGAAACTGTTGTAGGCCGTGGTGGGAAGACACAAACCATTGTTGGGCAGCATCATGTAAGGTCGATGGAAAGGCTTTACAATGAAGAGCATCTGAATCTCCATGCACCAGCATGGCATTCTTGAAAGAATCAACATGGCATTTTGGATCGAATAATCTACCATAAGGTTGAAGGTAGGTTGGGGGTCGGTAAGAAGGTGGGACACGGGTTCGGTCATATTAAACTCCATGAATAGATGTTTAGGATAGCTGTTTGAAGCTTCTGCTCATATTGGAGATGTCCTAGTTGGGTGGATAAGTGAGGCCAGAATTGGTGATTTGAGTATGTCGGCTAGATTGGGAATAGGAGGAGGATTGAGATTGAGATTCATTTAGTTGGTCATTTGGCGTCGGTTGTTCATGTTGTTGATTTGGTGATTTGAGTATGTCGATTGAGATTGGGAATAGTAGGAGGATTGAGATTGAGATTCATTTGGTTGGTCATTTGGGCATCTTGTTCATCTTGTTGATTTGTTGCTACATATCATGAAGGCACTTCAAGATCTATTCCACTAATGGAGGAGGAATGTTGTCATTAGCATTAGCGCGGGCCTTGGTATTGTGGCTGGGTTTCTCATTGTTTAGGTTAGTGCAAGCGTGGTGGTTAGGGTTTGGAATGGTGGTATTAGTGTTCCCTTATTACGCGTGTTGACCATCATTAGAGGTAAAGGGCATGCAGTCTCCAGAGTTTCAAAAGTGGGAGAAGTTTTACATTTTCCACGGGCAGCACCAAAATTTTATTGTCTTTGTTTAGGGTTCTTGGGTCAGGCTAGTATGTGTAGGTTTCCAAAGTTCTATTCCCCTTTCTCTAATTGGGAGTATTTGTGCTTAACCTTGAAAGAATCTATTCCGGTCATTAATGCGTTCGTGTTTCCTCATTATAAGGCTAGCTCAGCTCGGAGAGTATCTAGGCATTCCAGCTGGAAGAGTGATGGAGGTGGTTCCTTATTCCTTGGGCTGGCGGAGGACCCAACTGGGGCCCAACAAGCTCTATGTAGCCGATTCAACTATGGGCATGTAGGCCCAAAGAACAATGTGGATCGAGGTTGGTTAGGCATCGCAGTCCAAGTTTCAACACTTTTTCTTTCTCCTAATTTAATTGCTCCACCCATCCATAAAAATATAAATAATTGGCCAAAATTAGTTATATAGACATTTGATAACTTATGCACAAAAATATTTTCATGTCAAATAGCTCATTGATTAGTTGGAACTTTGGATGAAGTTTTTTTCATTTTACTTTGAATTCAAATTATGGAGACCACTAACCTTGGAACACATCTTTGACAACTAAACTTATTATTATTATTATTATTGCATTCCAAATAGCCGTTGAACTAATTATTTTCCATTTGAATTACTACTAGCCATGGCTATGAATAAACAATTTTCTATCAATGTTGAAATTCATTCCTAGATACTACGTAATGGATTTAACACACAATTCCATCAAAAAATAAAATCAAAATTGAGTAATTTTCTAGATACAGCAAAATGTATAAAAAAGAAAATGGTAATTGCAAGTGGAGTCCATATTGGATGTTTTATGATGGAAATTTTTTTGAATAATTTTTTAGTTTAATTTCTATGCATTGTCAATGTAATATGGGGTTTACACGGACATTTTAGCTGTTGCACCCTAGAAAGTATGCATTTCTATACATATTTTTACCTTATTTGTAGTGTACTAACTTTCTTTTATGCTTAATTGGATGCATTTGCATCATGTTTGAGTTTGGACATTGATTTGAGCATTGATGAGAATTTTTTGCATAATTATGCTTCTGGCACTATTTTGTATTTTGCAATAAACTAGAGTTGTAGACCTCTAAAACTTATGTTCTTTAACTTGTATGAAAGCTAAGAGGATTATCTACAACTTTCATGAAGAGCTCAAAAGCCGAATAAAAAAGATAGCTGGTCAAAATAAGCCTGGAACTCAGAATTGAGGTGCTAAATTTCCAAATTGGGCATGCTTCAATAATCAAGGAATATATCTCTCATCCAGAGTCTAAATTATGCAAATAACGTGTCCATTTTGAAGATAAGAAAAAGATCTACAACTTTTATGAAGACACCAAGAGCTAATTCAATAGTTTCAGGGGTCAAAACTTGATAAAGCTCTTTGCATTGAGCTAGGGTCGCTGCAACAAGCCAGGGTCACTCCAACGAGCCCTGGTCCTCCTGTTTGCAACTTTTGGTTCAAACGGCATTGTTGTAGCAAGTAGGGATGGGAATAGGCCAGGCGCCTGCCAAGGGCCTGGCCTGACTCCTGTTGGCCTAGCTGGCTTGGCCTTTTTATTATTTAAGCTAGGTCAAGGCTTTTCAAAAAGCCTATTTAGTTAAAGAGGCCAGGTGCTGGTTTAGGAAGCCTGGTAAGCCTAGTAGGCCGGCCTATTGGAGGATACTTACTAATGTATAAAATTATATATTGGGAGTGTGAAGGATTTGAACCCAAGTCCTTAACATTTTTGAAAGAATATCAACCATTACATTAACCTGTTTATTTGATAATATCTTACCTATCTAATATATTTATATTAGTTTTCAAAATTAAACTAATAAAATAATTTTAGAAACATCACTGCCTTTAGGTTTTAGCCCTTTCTCTTCTAAGAGGCTAAGAGGTAGAGCGCAGCCACACTCAAGATCAGACCTCGCGATCACACTCGGTCACTCAGCTCGCTCATAGTCACAAAGGCGTAGCCAGGCGTCCATCACGCAGTCGTCTCGCGCGCCAGGCGTCTGCTCATCCATTGGTCCCAGTCGTGGGACGCTTGGCGTCCATCCCGTCATCCTTCTGTGCATCCATGCGTCCGTCCATCACGCGGCCAGCCAGCACCCATTCAGATCTCTCGTGGCCATTCATCCAGATCTTATCCAGACTGCTTTCCACCATCTCTAGTGTAGATCAGGTAACCTTCTCTTTGTTATATTGATCAGAAAATGACTCATGTTAAGTGAAGCATGTTTATATCTTCTCTGTTATATTGATCCGCTATCTCTTTTTTTATTTAATTTTTTTTGGAGAACTCAGAAAAGGAAATTTTGTTAAGGGTGAGTTGGAGGATTTGTAACATGTTTAGATTTTCGTTTGAAACTTCAAAATGATCGTTTAAATTGAAAAAAAAAAGAAAAAAAAGAGAGAGTAGCTTTTGCATCTATCAAGTTGTAACATGTGTCAAAAAACACTTGATTGATAACATGCTATTAAGTTGAAACAATCAAATTAAAAACATTTTGAACCTATCAGATTTTGTTAAGTTGTTTTGTCCAAAAAAAATACATTAACATGCTGTTAAAATAATCTATTAATAACATACTTGTTTAGTCTAGATTTTTTTTTAATAACATACTTGTTTAATCTACTATATGGCAGGTTTATTTAATGGCTTCTCCAATTGATGTTGATGAGACAATGTCATCTGCATCCCCCTGGCCATATTGAAAGCAGTGGACAAGGAGTCACACCAATGACGCTAATAGATTCAAGCCAACCTTAAGATTCAAGTCAAGCTCAAGAAGATGATGCAAATTGTGTAAGGGAAGGGGGCTAGCACTACCATGGTATGAATTTTATATACTACAATGTTATTTCCAGTAGTTGTTAATTTATGGAACAATCTAACCATAAATAATTTGATATTTTCAAGGTACTTGAGTTTGAAGAAGAGGAGGAGATCATTTTGAAGATTTGATCTTTTGTTAGTTTGTTGGGTTTATTTGAAGATTATGTTTTATTTAGTTATGTAATATTTAAGTTGCTCATGCTTTGTTCTTGAGACTTGTGAACCTTGTTTCACTTATGGTTGAATTTTCTTTTCAAACTTTGGTTTAGTTGTATGGTTTGAATTTGCTTGGACTTTTACTTGAATGTTTAATCTTGATGTGTTTGAAATTGGAACTTTGTAGAATGTAATTTGATTCTATGAAATTAAATGGTGAGCTTCAAAGGCCCTTTTAGGCCTTTTAAAGGAGTGTTAATAGGCCTAGGCCTATTTAGGCTTACATGAAGGCCTAGGCCTTGAGGCCTATTTCTAAACACAGGCTTTATAAGTAGGCCGAATGTAAAGCCTATAGCAGGTGGTAGGCCAGGTTCAACCCAATGCTCTTGTTCAGGCCTAGCCTATTTAGGGCAGGGCCTGGCTTGGCATCCTGCACCCCTAGTAGCAAGCCAGGGTTGCTGGGCAGCTGTGGTACACATTTTAATGAGTTTTTAGGTCTTTAAATAATCCTAAAACTCTCCAAATAGAAACACACGACCCTTTATCAAAAATTAGTTTAGGTTAGAGTAGTTGTAGCCTCTCCTTCTCTTTCTCCTCTTCCATCTCTTTCTCCTTCCTCCACCTTCTTCCTTACCTCTTCTCTTCCACTTTCCTTCTCTTCACCCATTCTCTTTTCTTATCATCTCTTTCTCTCTTAGGTTTAATTTATTTTTCTATTTTAGTTGGTTGTAACCTCCATTAATGGAGGAGTAGTCTTGTAACTAGCACTAAGGATTTCTTATGGTTCAAAGATTTGTCTTGAGACATTGTTCAATTTAATCAATATATGGTTGGTTTCTTTTCTTTTCCTATTCTCTTTACATTTCTTCCATCACTTGTGCATCTACATTGATTGATTGATGAATTATGATTTGTGTGTGAATGAGTATGCTAATCTTAGTTTTGAAACTTGGTTGTATGATTATGAGCTAGGTTCCTTAATTGAGTAAGCTTGATTATATCTCCTTGAACATGATTATGGGATGGGTTTTAAGGTTAGGCATATGGTTGAAATGAATCTTGATTATGTATGCTAATTCATAATTATGGATTGAATGCAAAATTAGGGTAGTTAATTGAGCATAAATTGGTTGATTGATTAATGAATGCTTGGTTGACATAGGAAATTAAAATTAATTCTTGATTGAGAATTAGGCTTGCAAGTGATATTTGAGTTGGGATGCATGTTTTGGGTTTTTGAGATCTTGATAATTCAAGTGTATATGTTAGTTAATACTTAGTTAATTGCATGATTGTGTGATTTACTAAGTTAGTTTGGTAAGTTAGTTGTTTGATTAAAAAATTAACATGAAAAGTCACCCACCATGTGTTTGATAGGTTGTGTGTGTCAATGATAGATAAATCCTAGGCCTTCAAAACCCTTCTGCTAGTGTCTTTATTATATTTAGATTCTTGCTCATTTAATTTGTGTTTAATGCTATTTCAAACCCCCTCCCAATTTCTCATAGTCTATTAGTCACTAATATTGTTAGGAGACGACTTCAAGTTGCACATGTTATACTACATTTTTAATGCAATTTGATTTTAAATAAATTCATTAATTTGTTAGAGTTAGAGCCACAACACTCTAGTCTCTACCACCCCTTAAGCAAAAGTGGTTTCTTCTTGGGACAATGGGTGTGAAAACTAACCACTTTTGCTTATATGACTGCACTTGATTAAATGCTAGTGTAAAAATATTTTACACTGATAGATAGAAATTAAACTTCATTTTTATTACATCATTTTTGAAATTTTCTTTTATAATAAAATTAAAAATATATATATATCCTAATGTACACTCTACCCAAAAGTGATTAGTTGTAATGCAAGTGTAATTCAACTTCGAACAAATTTGACTTATAGTATCATAAGTGCCGTTAGGTATCAAACCAAAAGGAGATTTTGGAGAAATCTTGAGACATATGAAGATGAGTGAACCAAACCAATGTGCAAAACTGAACCTAATAAATCTTATTTTCTTACTAAACTAACACAAGGGCTAAGAATACATAGATGAGACAAACAAGAAAGCTAACTATAGCAATGGTTAGTGGTGTAAGAGGGGTTGTAGTGAGCTTCGCTATGTTGAAGGTGGTTGACCACCTTATTCCACTATTCCCATCACCATCGACAAACTCTGAAGCATCCAGAGGAGGTTTAACTACAAGGAATCTAATACCTAAGTCAACAAGGGTCTAAGAGGAATGGTGTGTGAGGGTGTCATAACATACCTTAAATGTTTATCTCATTTCCTTATTTATATTCTAAGGGTTTTGCATAAAAGAAAAACCATAATGATGAGTCATCATTTTTCTAGAAGGTCATATCTTTTTCGTAATTTGAGGAAATCATTATGGTGAGTCAACACTCTTCTAGAAGATTCCTCACGCTTAGATTTCCATGCTCATCCGACTTGGATGCCTTTCCTAGAGAACCCAAAGGGAGGTGATATATGTCGCTACCTTTAAACAAATTAAAATTTATTTTTCACCAAGTTGTACAAAAAATGTTATAAAGGGCATAACTCAGTTCATATCTCAAGGAAGAAGTACTAGCCAATTGTTAATTGGGGTTCCTAGGATCGAGGATTACATTATCACTAACTCAAAAGGATAATTCCATGGAGGCGCGCAGTTGTTCTCATTAATCATGTAATCACACAACCAATTATGCAATTCTACTTGACAGTGACACAACTTCATAACTAACCAAGAGAGATTAACCATGAAGAGAGATTATTGGAATTGTTCCAGGACGAAATTTTAAGGACAAAATTTTTATTAAGGTGGGTGGTAATGTAACATCCTAGTTTTCCTCCCCTTTAGGAATTGATTGAGGGTTGGTTAATGAGAATATTGAAATTCTACAGGGGTAGTTGTGATGAGAACGACTCCAAGTGAGTACAAAAAAAAAAAAAACATGAATAGTACTTTGCGGGCCGCAGGCCACGGACAGAAGCTGGGATTTGAGACCCGAGGTGCCCAAAGTTAAGAAAATATGAGAATAAGGGTAGAAATGTGTGGGAATGACAAATTTATACCTAGAATTAATTTTCGGATAATATCGGTTAGTCGGATTACGACGTTACCCGTTCAGTGAGATTTCGGTGTGTGATTTTTAACACGAAAGATACTTCCATTACCACAAATGGATAATATCCACTTATTAAAACATGTGGAGACATGTGGAAGGCCAAGATTTAATCTTGGAATCCAAGATTTAATCTTAGCCACCCATCATTGCCTTGTCACCAAAATCGTGATTTCTTGGCTAAATATCTTCATTTCCTTTATTAAGCAAGCCTAGTCACAATTCTCTCCAACAAGACACCAAAATTTCGGCCCTTGCAAGCCAAGACGCAGTTGGTCTTTCCTCCATAGTCAAGAGCTTCATCTTACTTCCAATTCACATAAACCCTAGCTTAGAATCATCAAAATCTAAACCTTTCTTCACTAAAGTTGATCTACACTTCCATCTCTATAACTATAACCGATTAGAATTTCAAAACCTCATCCTTTTCATCTCATCCATCACTGATTATAGGAGGGTTTGGGGGTGTTTGAGGAGTTTTGAAGTGAGGAACTCTCATCTTGAAGCAAGCCAAAGACAAAGAGACACTAGCCTTCACAAGTAGGGTCCTTTTGTTGTCTATTCTTACTAATTTTTTTGTTCTATTTTGGGATAATATATATCCAAAATTTTTGATGATTTTGATTGATATTATTTTAAAATTGATGTATGAATTTTGGTGATGGGGTTGGATGGTGTTAGTAAATGGTTTGGTATTAAAATAAGTTGGACTGGTATGGATTCTCAAGTTGCTTGCAGGCAGCCTGGAATCATGAATTTTCTAAACATCTTGTAGGGCTTTTCGTGAGCTGGAAAAAATGTATGTTCAAGCTAACATCCTGGAATAGTCCCATAAATTTTCTTGGGTATTTATATTGAAGTTTGCTGCCTCAAAAAAATCAAGACCCGAAATGTAACTGATGCTGTCCTGGTTGAAATTGAAGCAATAAACTTATCCAATTTATATCACAGCAATTGGTTGATCTAGCCCATGAAATTTTTATGCGAAGTTAGTAACATATTGAAGTGTCACTGTGAATTTTTTTGGGTTTTAAATCAATCAATTTCTAGGTTTAAAAAATTATGAGAACCCAAATTGGTCTGTGAATTGGTGGCACCTGACCATGGATTTTTATATTTTACTAAAGTAGCTATAAGACTCTGTTGCCCTGGATTTTTACAGTTATTCTAGACACCTTAAAGTGTCATGTTGAATTTTTGTGGCTATTGTGATGGCTGTTGTTATAGCAATTAAATGTTGTACCTAGAACATCAAATTCTCCCAGGGTGCTAGAAAGTGAAAATGAATGAAAATCATGATGATACCGATAGCTATCCCAATTCTATGGCATGTGAATGCACACTAATTGCTTCACTTTCTGATTCATGAACCTCTAATGGGAGTGAATATTTAATTGTAAATTAAGCATGCTATTGAGACAAGAAAGAGAAGTATGTAATGCAATATATGAAAGAGTGCAAAAATAGTTGGTATATATGCTGCCTTTGCATACTTGAGCATACAAAACAAAAACAAGGCTTAGAGGGATAGAGAGGGAAGGCAAAAAGAAGGACTTCCCTAGAAAGTTTATAAGTCGGTAGACGTATTGGCTAGGCATAAACTGTGTGATCAGAAAATGGAAAAAAATGAAGTTCAATGATCACGATAGGAATGAGCTCATGTTCTAGGTCTATTGTCCTTATGAAATTGTTACATACTGAAGTGGCCCTATGTGAAACTAAGTCTTCCCTATGTTTATAAATTGAGAAAGATATGTGAACTGAGCTTATGGTTGTGCATGATTCATCAGTATGGTGCTATTTTAATTTCCCACGATCTCCAGGTTTTAGTATTGATACCTATAATTAATATATGAATGTTGTACATGTATGGATTCATTACTTGTAGTATGTTTAGCATCTGGGGGAACTACTCCTGAGAATTTTACAATATTCTCACCCCTCCAGATGTGTGTATTATATTGTTCATTCGCAGATGTCGTCCTGTGTTCTCTTTGACTCGCACAATGGGTGTGGCAATATGACCCGGCCTTAGACTCTTTGCATGTTGTCGGGTACTCTACGTTCGGCATATATATGTTCTTCGGCCGATCCTTTAGTACTTCCATTTTCACCGGGACTTGACCCCACTTTCCCTTATGATGGTGTGCTCTCCACATGACACATCCGAACGTGTTCAAGGTTCCTCTTGCCCCACCTGCTCACCGCAGGATAAACCCGTGTCTTCATCCTCCTCTTCCTATTCGGATCCTCCAAGGGCCTAAATGCTCTCGACGGAGGTGAGGCCATTGCACCTATGGCCAATGATTTTCTGTAGGAGGAGCAAGATCATAAAGGCAGTTGACATGTATAGAGTAGTAGCGTAGTGTTAGGACTTTACCTACCTAGGGTGATATACTTTTGGTTTCCTTTTGCTCTATTGTATATATATATATGCTGTTTTGTCACTGAGTATTGAGCAGGTTAGGTATGAGGTAGGGGGATTAGCCTCGTTCACAGACCTGTACTAATTCGGGGTTGTTTTGTTGGTTTTTGTTCTTATGATGTATATACGGTGATTGTGACATGATGTCCCTATATGTAAATCTTGTTGTGATAGCATATGTATTACCTCTTATCACTATTACTTCGACTAGTATAGACCAAAAGTGCAAGTAATACTCTACTAATTACTATATCCATACTCGAGTAAATGTGGTAATTAGGAGGGTGTTACAAATAACCATGTGGGACTTAGCGATTTTTGCTTCCAATTTTCTTTTTTCAACTTTTGACTTAGGGTTTGTTTGGTGGTTCCCATTGTACGTTATGGACGACAGGACAAATAGTTTGTAATTCCAAAGTCCTTTGATAAATCCTTGGTCAACAACTAGTTCGAGGAGGTGGTATGCACTCATTTTGTGGTGAATGAAGGGTCCTAGCATATTACGAAGATCATCCTCTTTTTCATTGTCTAGACCTCATGGGCATATGAGGTCATAATTCCCTCAAAGGATGGCTGATCTGTTGCCACCTAGGGTCCTTAAAAAGGTTAGTTCTTTGTGGATGTATGATACAATGTTGTCCTATTTGAAGGTTGCTCTTCCTTTCTTTATGTTGAGGGGCAACTTTTTCGCGAGGAGAATGTTGCCCTTTCCAAGCTTTATCCGAATAGTTAGGCCATGATCGGAGTTCAACATGATTTGTGAGATCCTTGGGAACATGTTTTCCATTGAGTGTTTTTCTTCCTTTTTTGCCTTGTTTTCCCTAAAAAAGGACAAGAAGCTGACTTGGCTATCCCTTCGAGCTAACTCTAGCAAGAAAGTGTTCGAGATATATGAAAAATCCTATCACGACTTTAAGGGGAAGTTTTTCAAAATTCAAGGAGTCCAAGGTTCGAAGCCTTTCTTTCTTAACTTGGAGGGTAACTTGGAGTTCCCTATATATTGGTAGTTAAGGTGTTCATCCAGAGATTGAAGGGCTAGACTTGTTGATCAATAGGCCAGCATTGTTCAATTTTTTCATTGATACATAGGGCAAGAATCCCAATTTTGTAAGTAGTGTTTTGATTTTTCCAATGAAACATTTGCTAATTGACGCCTCTAATAACTCTCTAAGAAGGATAAAAGGTACAATGAAGTATAAAGAATATTTCATTTGAATTTCTAAGATAAAAACTTCAACTATTAGAAATATGAAGAACAAAGAAGGATTTTTTACAGCATTTCAACACTTGATAGCTTATTCTTATGTCTCCATTCATTCCCATTATATATATATATATATACATATGTACATCTTCAAGGAAAATGTTGTAGTGAAACACAATGAAATCCAAAGGATAAAATATTTTCATTGGACTTGCTTTGGCAGGATAAGAGAGAAATCTTTTTCTCATCGTACATAGTATCAGTGGGAAACGTATTGTAGTCAATCAGTTATACATTATGAAGATGTGCCCTTGAGATGCTTGTCATTTTTATATAAAAGGGAGGCAACTTCTTAAGGAAAATTATGATATTACATGAGAGATCAGAGCTTCTAAAGATGAGGTGATCTGGTAAGCTTTCTTCTCGACGTGTAACTTAAGGAACAAAGAAAGAGAACTTTTTGTTTCCTTATAATTTACATTACTTCCTAAGAAACAAGTTTCTATAGATGCACAGTCTTCCTTTTGGAGAAACACCCTTTCTTGTTTGGCACATGATCCTTCTGATGAAAGAATAGCTTTCTAATGGATCTAATTTTCCTTTTTGAAGACAATGAGACGGGTTTCTCAAAGACTCTCATCTTTAATTTCTAAATTTTTTTCATTTGAATTAATCAAATCAAAATAGAAACTTATAAGAAATGACAGATTTCTTAGGAACATGATTTTCTTTTCTTATGTGTGCTATGAACCAAAGAAACTCAAAGCTTGATAAACCATTAGCCCTTGCAAAATCATTTTTTAAGTGATTGGTTTGTTGTCATTAAAATATGTGGGTACATCCAAGCACTTAAGAGTTAAAGTTGTGATTTTTGAAGGATATTGGAGCTTAATAAATCATGCCAAAATTGTGCATAAAGCTGCCCTAACTCAACAATAAAGAAAAACATGTAGGAAGAGGATGAAAACACTTACCCAAGGAGGCTAGATGAAGGAGAAAACTTGGATTTGGTGTGAGAAAGGAAGGGAAATGGCCAAGGGCAGTTGAGTTCATGTGTTTTGGGTTTAGGAATCGATTAGGATGAGTATATAGAGTGTAAGGGTGTTTAAACAAAATTGTGCCATTTTGGAAGGTTTTAGGTTTCAGAACACTCATTGAAGATGCCGAATCCAGCTAACTTAGAACTGACCTTTACTCTTGCTAGTGAGTCCTATTGCATCATAAACTAGTTTTCTGCATAAAAGAAAGGCTTTCTACAATGAGTTTGGTTAAGGGGTATCCTAAGATTGTTTAACAATTAACTAAGGACATGTGGATATCATATTGTCCCATCTTCCAAGAGATTCCCATTGTGAAATAAAGTTAAAACCAAAAGGATAAAATATTCTATTAGTCTTACACTTGGCATGATGAAAGAAAGACATTTCTTCATCGTACATAAAGTCAACAAGAAAAGCATTTCACATCACTAGCTGTATATTGTAAAGTGTGTGCCTTTACAAGATTTGTCTCATTTTGCAAGGTCAGCTTCTTGAGGAAGTTTCCATTTGCAAGCATAATTAAAGTTTCTGATAAGTAATAATGAAGTCTTCAATGAAATGTTATTTTTAATACATTACCTATGAGACAATGTTCAAAAAATTTTCTTCCTTCTAGTGTAGGTCATTTATGAAGAAAAGGTATTCTTTTTGAGCTTATGTCTTCTTTTTGGATAAGGTTACTTTCTAATGTTGCATCTGATCTTTCTAATTGATGTTAAACTTTCTAATGGACAATCTCCTTCTTTCTAAAGACTAATAGGCATGAGAATGGTAGAAAGTATAAAATAGTAATCATGAAGGTATAATTGACTCTTTACTTTATTTTACTATAAGTCGGCCTAATATTCAATTGAGTGTAGGTATTTGTGCTAGATATCAATCTAACTCAAAATAATCACACTTAAATGCTATCAGAGAATCTTGAGATATTTAGTAGGTACTACTAATTTTGTTCTCTAGTATGAGAAAGGTACTTCTAGTGAGATTGTAAGTTTCTATGATGTTGATTATGCTAGAGTAAAAAATAGTACAAGTGGATGTTGCCTCTTTTAGAAGTTGCCTCATCACTTGGTCATGTAAGAAGCAAAACACCATTGCCTTCTTAACTATAGAAGTTGAGTATGTTGTTGCTGCAAATTGTTGCAAGTCAAATGTTATAGATAGAAACTAACTTAAGGATTATCACTTGAGGTATACCAAAATCCCTATTCTATGTGATAATACTAGTGCTATAAATCTTGCCAAGAATCCTATTCAGAACCCTATATCCAAACATATTTATACAAAGCATCACTTCATTAGAGATCATGTTCAAAAAGGTGATGTTGAACTAAAGTTTGTGAGCATAGATGATCAAGTCTCTAACATATTCACCAGACTATTAGCTGAAGATTTTTTTGCTATCTAAAAAATCTTTTGAACTTAAAAAGTTTTTTAAAACTTGAATTTCATACATTGCACTTTTAGAGTCCCTTAGTGACTCTAACTGAGGCCCTTCATGGGAATGCCTAACTAAGCTAAGAAACCAATTCCAGGTTCAAAAAGTACTTATGTAGTTTAAAAAGTACAAGATGGGTTTAGAAAGTGGTAATGCTCAAAGGGTTTAGAAGGTTAGAAAATGAGTTCAGAAAATGGGTAAAGATCAAGAGATGAGTTCAGGAAAAGGGTTTTGATTAGAAGAAGGTTAAGGGTAGAAATTAAATATAGTTCCTGAGCTTTTAGAAACTATTGTTCAGAAAGTATGTCCACAACTTTCTAACACATTTTAATAACGGGATAGTTTCCCTCAATCTTTTCATTTCTTTCCTACAATGTCACCATTATTAACCCATTAACCACACTCCTCTCAAAACTTCCACAAGTCCATAACCCCCATCTTATCATTCTAACCATTTAAAACTTCTCTCTTTTACTTTAAAACATTTTTCTTCATCCTGTCCTTATTCTCAAACACTTAACCCTCTCACAAATTCTCTCAATCTTCTTCTAAGCAACCGATATTCCTTAATCTTCTTCTCTCTATAAGAATCCATGGTTGAAGGAAAACCTTTGCTCCTTACAAGAAAAAAGACTAGCTTCTACATGTATGATGATCCTGATATGCAAGAGTTTTACATGGAAAACTTTTCTCAAAGAAAAGTGGCACCTGGGAAAATGCTAGATCAGATTTGCTAGATCAAGTTCCTATTCTGAAGGAAGTATTCTCATTCCAAGGGTGGGAGCACTTTCTGCAATTTTAGAAAAGGGTCTTAACCAGAATGGTCTTTGGTGTTACTCTCACTTGGAATTCACCACAAAACCCCCTCTCCTCGGTGACTAGAGGCTATGGAATAGACATTGATCCCTCAGGGCTTGCAAAGATCATCAACGCTCCCTACAATGTCATTATTTATATGCCTTATGAAGGATGGACATTGAAAATGGGTATCAATGAAGGTGATGTCTCCAAATACTTGACTGATTCAATTAAGCATAAGCCTACAAAAATCACTCCTGCTAAGCTTAATTCAAATGCTAGAGTAATGTTTTCTGTAGTTCAATTCTATATATTGCTTAAGCTAGGTAGCACGATGTGCTAATGAGGATGGATTGTATGCTCCTATATTGGCTCCTATCAAAGAAGAAAATGAATTTGTCCTAGCTAATCATGGATTATATGTTGAGTGTCATTGCCAAAAAGAAAAGTAAATCTACTGTCTATATGGGATGTTGTTGACACAAATTTTTTAGTATATTGGATATCCTTTGCTAATGAGTGGTACGAGAAGGTACATAATTTACCATTAACTCATTCTAGCCTGAAAGAGGACTAAGAAAGTAGTTTAGAAAGTTAGTCTTAAGAAAGGAAGTCCGAAGACAAAAAAGAGCAAAGAAAAAAAAAGAAAGCAAAAAGAAGAAATCGCAAAAAGAAAAGTAAGGAAAAAGAAAGAGAAAAAGGCTTGTTCTTTCCTAGAAAGTAAAGGAGAAGACTCTGGGTACTCAATATGAAGAAATGCCTCTAAGAACTGAAAAAAGATCCAAACTCAGAAGAAAAGTGCTGAAAATGCAAAAAGAACTTCAGAACTGAAGCTCAATCTTTGGAAAGTGAGAAGCCATGAGGGAGACCTTACAAATTCCCTATAAGAAGACAAGGATTGAGCAAAAGTTCATAAACTTTTCGAAGGGTATGCCTAGAGGATCTCTAGTTCTAAAAGAACAACTAGCTGCGGAGCAAGCTGGATTGGTAGTAGAGGATGAATCTACATTCTCTGAAGATAAGGAAATTGAAGATATCCTCAAAGAAAGTAAAATTCTTCAAGAAAAGAAAAATGGAAGAGGCTTAGAAAGCCAAATAAGCAAAAGGAATTTAGAGCTCTAATAGAAGTCAAAGTGCTACAGTTTCTAAACCATTTGTTGTGATTCATAAGGAACCTTTAGGCCCAATTTCTGAGCAATTTGGGTACACTTCATTCCCTATCTCTGCTATTTCTCTTAGTTTCAAACTACCTTCAGAAACTCCTTCAGAAGTTAGTCAGAAAGTGCTTTAGAATTTGCACTTGATCTTAGTGCTGTGATTGAAAAGTTATTCAACAATCCAAGAAGCTTGAGAAGACGTTTCTAAAAGTGATGAGGACCATATGTCCTTGAGTTAGATACTCAAATATGTCTCAAAGAATATGGAGGAAGAAAACTCTCATTCTAAGTGGGAAGGCATAGAAGAGTTTAATCTACTTGAATAAGCTTTCCATAACTTTGGAGCCTATGAATTAGGAACCTGAAGAGCTTGAAGAACCAGAAAATCTAAACTCTGCTCTTGTTCTAAGAAAAATGTCTTAACCACAACCTTCTATTAGGATCTCTTCTTTATAAGACCAAGAAGAAGCTTTAGAAACTAAACCAAAGCCAACTGCTGGACGCACTACAAAGGTTGAGAATGAACCATCTCAGAAACCTCAAGATTTTGGTTATACAGTTCCTTTGAACATATCTAATAATGAAGCTAATCAGAAGTTGCTTCTACCAACAATCCTCTCCTGTCATCATGGAAGAGAAACCAACTGGATTGCCGATTAATTTAACCGAGAACTAGTCACTTGGTCAGTCCGATTAAGCTCTTAAACCAGGGGAACTCAAAACTGGTCAAAGCTAGAAACAGGAAAACTGGCAAATTTTACTAGTTTGGCCAGTTTGGAACTTTTGATATTTTTCAAAGCTTAAATAGACATCTTTTGGTAGCCACAAAGCAAAAAAAAAAAAAATGAAACAAAAGAAAGGCACTAACAAAGATTGTTGGGTTGTTTTTCTTCTCTCTCTATTCGCAAGCTGCTCACCATAAACCTTACTATTCACTATCAAATATTGTTTTCAAATGCTTTGTGGGTGTTGTGAGGCTAAGACTAGAGAAATTTTATATGGATTATGTTTATTTTTATAGACCTATGAATATATATATATATATATATATATATATATATATATATATATATATATATATATATTGTGTTGATTATGTTAATGTTAATGATTTAATATATATTTTTATATTCTAACTAATCATATGTGTATGTGTGTGTGTGTGTGTGTGTGTATGTATTATATTCTGATTGAACCCAGTGACTGGTTAGACCTTAAACCTTTGAACCAGTATCTTGACCAGTTCAATGCCAAGTTTAGTTTTCTCTTCCTTCCTGTCTCTCAACTTCTTTTGCATAACCAGAGAGACTTGGCCTAAATTGAACAGATTTGAAGTAACCAATGGAAATTTTGGAGCTTAAACGAGAAGACATGAAGATCTTTTGTTTCAATTCTTCATGAGCTCAAGAGTCTTAAGAAAGGTGCCAAGTGATGGTCTGGCTTGTGCAACTCCTTTTGCTGATGGCAAAAATGGAGAAAAATGATTAGAAATCTTTTGCATACCAAGTCAAGTAGCCATTTGTTGCGGAAGAACTTCAAAAAGAGCTTTATTTCTTATCTTTCCATGCATATTATTACTATTATTATTTTTTCATTTAGGTGTTCTGCTCAAACTTAAGAACTTCTTGATATGTTTCTTTATTTCTCTTATTATAAATATCGGTTTCATTATACAATTATCTCTATATTTTCTTAAAATGAAATTTGATGTTTCTCTAATCAAGTGTTGCTCTAATTAATTTGGATACATTGTGTTGAATATTAGGCTTTATCAAAAGATTGTATCACAATTCCTGTCATATTTGATATACCTTACACTTGTTAGTTTCTGATATAGTATTATAAGAAACTTAACAAAAATTTTGATTTACAATAAGAAACCTTAGGAAAGTTTTCTCTGAAAGGGCTAAGTTGAAAGTAAAATTTTTACCAAGTTTCTAAAAGAAAGTTTCTTTAAGTCTTTGACAATTAAAGAAAAATTCTTTCAAGTATTCCCCAAAAGATTTTCTTAAAATTTGGTTTGTCATCATAAAAAAGGGGGAGATTGTTAGCAACCTTTGAAAAAGCTATCATAGCTTAAGTTTTGAATAACAACAAAGCAAATTTTGTTAAAAAATTTTGAAGAAAGAACTAATATTTGTCTAAGTTTCTAGTGCTTAACATGATATTTCTCATATATATATAATTTAATTCTTGATTTATTTTTCATATTATCATTGTGAACACACAATTTTGTCGGTCATTCAAACAAGAAAATAAAATTTGCATTTTATTTACTCTGAAGCTTTTATTTTATCACATATCCTTTTCATTCATCCAAAAAAAAATGAAGACCAACATGTTTTGACCTTTTTTGGTAGCCTATTAGCCATCAACACAAAACAAAACAAAAATAAAATAAAAATAATAAAACTGAAAAAAAAGAAATGAGGAGCATGCTTTGGTGACTTCGTTTCAGCCTTTACTCCAAGCCACCTCCCACTTTCTAGTCCCTAAATGCAAGTAAGGAATGGGCTCCATGACAACAAATGCACGAGATGGGAGGCATTAATAAATAAATAATAAAAAAGGAGTGGAGGTCCAGGGAGCATGGCATACAAGGATAACGGGGCATTAATAAATAAATAATAAAAGGAGAGTGAGACACCATGTCATGGGAACTCCTCACTCCTTAGACGTCAGAAGAAATATGGGTTCGTTGCTCATGGAACACAATGGGCAAGGCTGAGGCATGGGGAACAAGCTGTTAAGTGCTCCTGCATTTAGAGAGCATGGAGATATTGATTAATTACCCATGCAAAGCCAATATAAATCAGAGCTTACACTCTAAAAAAAAAAGGGAGGGAGGAAGACACACAATCTGCAAGAGTAATCAAGCTAACCTTACTCACCTTCACCCTCATCATTCATCAGCCGCATTTAACCCATTCTCTGATACCATCGCATAAACTCACCATTTCAAAACAATCACAATCACCTTCACCCTCATCATTCATAGTCGCATTTAACCCATTCTCTATACCATCGCATAAACTCACCATTTCAAAACAATCACAATCTCCTTCACCCTCTACCACCATAGCCAACAACCATCATCATCACAGTCATTCTAACCCAATCAAAGAAAAATCAATCTAGAAATAAAACTAAACCAATCAAACCAAAACCAACCCAAAAATCAACAAAAAATTTAATCTCAGAAAATAAATAAAGGACGGGAGCCCTCTCCAGGGCGCGAAGGCACCGCGCACTGCCATTGCCTCGTCCTCGCGCTCGCCCTCCGTGAAGCGGGCTCTGGCGGCTCCAACCTGCACAAAAAAAAGAGCGACCCGTCCCGACTCCGCGCGGGGGGCCGTCACGCATGTGTCCTCGCGTTCCACCTTGTCCCACTCCCGCCTACCCGGCGTCCGCCCAGCCTCGCCGCCGCGCGGCCGCGCACCCCTGTCGTGTAGATACACGTCGGATCTCCGCCAAGCATCGCCTCGCCCTCGCGCCCAGATGTGGCTCGCCACCATCGTCCACGAAGCTCGGCCTCCCAGAAGCCACTTGACCGTGCAGGCCTCACCCCTTTTGCTTCTGCATTGTTTTCCTTTCTTGGTATTATCCTATATTAGTTTTGTATACTAGTTTGTCTCATATGTCTTGGTTTCATTTTTTTAGTTCTAGCCTTTTGGGCTATTTTGGTTTTTTTTTTGTTTTTTCTTGGCCCAATGTTTTTGTTCTTGAAGTCTGAGTACCTTCTTGGTTGACGTTGTTTCTTTGGTTTTAGAATCAAGGCCCCTTTTTTAGGATGTTGGGTTTTACTTTTTAGTCTTGGGTCAAAGTTTTTAGGTCTAAAAGTTATTTACAAAAATAAAAATAAAATAAACAAACAAACCAAAAAAATAAATAAATAATAAGATAATAAAAATAAAAAATATTTTATCGGCAACAATTAATAGTTGTGATTGAGAGGTGAATGCCTCGTTTTTCACGACTGTTAAATTGTAAGGGTTTATTGAGTAGTTTAATACTAACTTGAACCCTGCAAAATAGGATTTCTCTTTTAATAAGTCATCAGTCAAAAATCCCTTTCAAAAATAAAATAGATCAACACACTTCTCTTTATTCTCTAATAAAATCCACCAAACACAGAATCATTTTTATAGAACGACGTGGCTTTGAGTTCCTCATTGCACCAAAGGTACGTCGGCAGCAAACAACTATCAAGCCGAAATTAATTTTTCATTAAATTGTGTTCTCATTTAATTTTTATTCCTTGCTTTAATTTTATTTCATTTTATTTTATTTCTGTACATAATTATAATTACTTCGGGAAAACTTAAATATTATTAAAATTATAATTAATTTGCATAATGAGCCCTAGGTCACGTTTATACGAATGTATGGGTGTAGTGGATTAGTTTCCACCTTTCCTAATCATAATCAGACTCCAATCTCAATCTCTTTTAAAAAAGCCAGTTTACAAATTAAAAAGGTTTTCCAATTTAACCAAAATTAAAGTTGGTGGCGACTCCATTTTACATTTATATTTTAAAATATTGTCATTCCTCGTCGCATGTGCCCTGGTACGTTGACAATCATGATTTACCATGATTAACATCTCATTCAAGGAGATTCAAATTCTTAAGAATGTGAAAATAGTTCATAAAGTGAATTACACTACATAAGAAACTTAATAAAGCAAGCTAGAGCGTTAGAAAGTAAAGCTAGGCCTTCAGAAACTAGTACATGACTTTAGAAAGTAGCATGACAACCTAAGAAAGTACTCTCTCATGATCAAATGAAGTACATCATTATCTTTCTCGTTCATGCTTATCTTTTAAGAAGAATAATACTATTTGAAAATCATCATTCATTTCCAAAAGAAGTTCAAATGGAATATAAAATACTTAGAAAGTGTAGAAATGCATAAGAAACTAGCATACATCAGAAACTGAATAAAAATTTGAATTTCAAAAGAAGTCTAAACCTCAAAAAGTGATGAAAGTGACATATCAACTTTATACTTGAAGAATCACAATCCTCAATGAAGCCTTCATAAGAAAAGAAGTCCAAAAAGCACATTGTGTTTGAAAAAGTAGTTTCTAAAGTACTTTAAGAAGAAAAGGACAATGGTTTTCTGTACCACATATGTCTCTAACACTTAGCACATGTTTGGAAGGCCAATCCTAGGACACAAAAAGGTTGATTAACACGTGTCAAGAGGAGAAAAGATCAGAGGATAACAGTCCAATTCAAGTTCAAGTATAAAAGAAGAAAGCCTTCAAACTTGAAAGAACTTTTGCACACTAAACTTTCAAGCAACATTCTTACTTTCTAAAGATCATTTTTATATCATTTTTTGTTTTTGAAAAGGAAAATTTTCATTTGTTGTATTTCTTAGCAAACATTCTTCTTTAGAAGATTAGAAAGAAGTCTCTCAAGTAGCTTCCTTATACATTTCATTATCTTAGGAAACTTGAGTGTATTATTGGAGTGTTAAACACCAAAACCTTATATCTCTTGTATCTTGATCCATTAATGATCAGTGTGAGATTAGCTTTGAGATGCTAGGATTAAAATTGCTTGTGAGTGAGGGTTGACTCTACAAATTGCTCATTGGAAATAGCTTGAGAAGGCTAGTAAAAAGAATATCTGAGTTTCTCTTGTAAAAAGTCGACAGTGGAACTCAATAGTTTTGTTGAAACTGGAGGTAGGTAGAGTTAACCATACCGGATAAAATCAGCTGTATGATATTCTCTCTCTATCTCTTTAATTATTGTGTGTTATTCATTTATGTTATATAAGCCTTTATATTTGCTTAATCATCTTTTTGAAGTTTTGTTGAGTTTCTGGACACTTTAGAAAGTAACTTTCTGAAGCTTATTAATTTATGTTTTTTTGCCTTCAAGTTTAAACACTTGATAGACTTTGTTTAAGTTTTCAAAAGCACAAGGCTTTGAAAGGTTTCAACCCTTCTCGTGGTATATCTTCACTTACAAGCAAGCATGGCCAAACCAGGATAAATCTTTTATGTGATATTCTCCATACCATACTCCTTATAATCTGCTTTGTGTGTTAGTATACTTTTTGTGTGTGATTTTATAATTGTAGTTCATTACTTTCTGAACTTAATTGTTTTTACTAAACACTTCAAAAGATCACTTTCTGAAACTAACTAACTTGCATTTCCATTGCCTTCAAGTCTTGTACTTGATAGAATCTATTTTAAAATTTTAGAAACCAAAAGTTTTTGAGTAGCGATTCAGCCCCCTCTTCTTCTTACCTCACCTACAAAATATCCATTGAAGATAGGAGCATGGTTAAAGATTGGGATCTTGAGAGAGCAAGTAAATAAGGAGAAACAAGCATGTTAAACCAATCCAAATGAAGGATTCGTAGCTTATTAGCGAGATTTTAGCATAGGATTTGTATATAAATAAGAGCCTCGGACCTAGTTGTAAGGCATTCAATTCAATACTCTTACACACTAAGTTTTCAGTCTCTAACCGTCACCAAGCATGTATGGAGCAGCAAATCTTATTTTATAAGTGGGGATTATTTCTATTTTCCTTTAAGTTAATTTAGTTTGTTCTCCATGGTTGAAATTTGCTTTGAGTTTTCACTTTTACTTTTTTACATTTACTTGTATTTGAAACTTTAACTTTTCTTTTACAATTCTTTGTCAAAAAACTTTAGATACTTCACACAATCTTAGTCTTAGTTCTTTAAGAGAAAGTGATTTCCTTTCTTGAATAGAGATTTTGAATCAAAAGTATTGTACATGTCTCATTTCCATTGTAGTCACTAAAAGCATAACAATCAATATGTAATTCCTGGAAATAGTTGAGGGGCCTGATGGCACCTAAATCAGTTGGTGGGATCAACCACTTTTTCTTTTCCTCTTTCCTTCACTTCATTTTCACTGGAAACATATGAAATATATGTACTGATAAATATAGGACATATATGAATATGAGAGACACATCAAAATTAAAAAATTATAAGATATGAACATGATATATATATATATATATATAACTAAAAACTTAAAGAAAATAATATATTATTTAAAATATTGTTTATATAATGTCACTTAAATTTTATTTTCTCAAAAAATTTAAAAAATTATGTATTATTTCAATTTTATAATCTTGTTTATATTTTTTTATATTAGAGTAAGAAAAAATAAATTTTATATTAAATATTTATAAATATATATCATTAGTGTATTATGTAAGAGTTGACATAAATACATGTATAATATGAAGGCGCGATACTTAAATGGCGTGCTCGAGCTTTGGAGCGGTAAACAAACGGTGGCTTCATCTATGTTGTCTCAACTTTTATCCACGTCTGAACGGTTTGAAAATTCTGGATCACCGGTGGTCCAATTTTGCAGTCGAACCACTACAAACTCCACCGTAACACTTTGCTCGGTCCCAGTCATACTGAAATAACGAACGGCTGATGATGCAATAATGAATACCCAGAGTATGGTGTATGGTATGGTGGAGACAGGAGATAGCAGTGCAAGTATTTCCCAATCTATAATGCTACGTTGCATTACATGTGTCTCCATAAACTTTATCTCAATGGTTACAGTTATTATGCATTACAGGATTTACCTGCGTGAGTGAGTGAACTTATCATCTTTGTGTCCCTTATCATTCGCGTGCCATCTTTCTCGCATAATAAGCGCTGAAACCGACGTACCCTCTGTTCTGCAAAAACACACTCTCTCTCTCTCTCTCTCTCACTCCTCTGTCACACTGTGGGGTCTCTCCCCACGTCTTGTCTTATCACGCTTTCTTCTCTCTGGTCCATTTCACTTCACTTCTCTGTCTTTACTCCAACACCTCTCTCTCTCTCTCTCTCCCTCCTCGCAGTACTCCTCGGTTTCCCCTTTCTCTTTGTTTAAGAACCCAGCTCAACTTGTTCTGCTTCATGGACCGGAGCTTACCCTGTTAGTAGACACCCAAAGGCAAGCATTTCTACTTCTCTTTTATTTTATTTTTTTTGGCGCTTTTACCTCGCTGGAAGAACTATCTTCTTTCTATAGCTATGTAAAAACCATTTGGGTTGCCACTTACTATGATAAGGATGATGATTTCTTTTTTCCTTTTCTTTTGTGTGTGTGTGTGTGTGTGTTTTTGTGGTTTTAGCTAAATGGGTTCTGGAGGAAAGTTTGTTAAGTGTTCAATGACTCAAATGTTTTTATCGAACTCGCTGTTGGTGAAGTAAAGTTTTGTTATTTTGTTATATTCTTTGCATTTTATATGTATTTTCAGGGATTTACGTCACGTCAATTTACTAGTGACAAAAAAAAATAATAAGAATAAAAAAGTAGCAAAAGCTATCTTCAGCGTTATCTCAGTGAGGACCTGGTGTTAGGCTCATAACCCCGATTCTATTTTCTGTTTTATGTCACGTTATATGTTTCAGATTTTTTATTTTATTTTTTTTAACTTTGCTGTTGCTTCAAATTTCCTCATAGAACTCCTGAATTTGGACCTGCTCAATGATTTTGGAGACCCTTTTAGTATTTCCCACTTTAAACTCCATCAAGTGTTCAGGTTCAGCTAGTAAAACCTATGTGTCCAGATGTAAATGAAGCTTAGCCCACTCTTTGAAACCCTCTCCGCTGTGTTTTTGAACTGTATTAGGAAAAAAAAAACACTTTTCATATATTTGAATTATTTTTTAAAAATAACCAGAATATCAAGAAATCTTGTTTTCAGCTCAGTTATAAATTTCATAATACCTTTTTTTAAAAGCTGAAACAAATATATCATAATATACTGTATAACTGATTCGTACGTGTGAATGCTAATCTAAAACTGCAATCTTGAGAGTATTACAGCAATGTTTCTTGTTTATGCTTATGAAACCACTCTTAAGAGTTTATCTGGGCTTTTTTAACCATTGGTTTGGTTATTGTCATTTTCCATGGTTCTTGACCATAATAAAGAGCATATGAGACTAATTTCGGAATTTCATGTTTTCAGTTGAGATCTACATAATTTGAAAATGCTTGTGTGATACTGATATTCCTGTAAGTTAAAGGGTCTTCGTGGTATTCATAACTATTTTGATCCAGTACTGGTGCCTCCTTACCAATTTATGGGCAGAAATCTTTATTCTAATTTGTACAATCTTTAGAATATTTTTCTTCACTAATACTTCAGACGGAGAATGGAATCTTGAGTTTTATTCTTATACATGATTGACTTGAATTTGAGATTTTTCATTGTGTAATTGAAACTAGAAGTGAAATTTGATGCTGAAAACAAAACGTTAATTGCTAGACTCTATCTTAGACAATGCAATTGTCATATGGCACATTACATTTATATAATGATTTTGTTCTCAAAATCTGGGCATTGTACTAGTTTATAATTTAGCAGTGACAAAAATAGCTAAAGTTATGGCTACATTTTTGGTTCTCAGGTTGTGAAAATTTCATTGCTTTGAAATTGAAGATGTTGATCTTTGAGGATGCGTATTCTTATAAAGTTCTCCATTAAAATTTTGAGTGCATGCTTCATTTCTCTTAGATACTTCACTGCATATTGATTTCCAGTCTTTATGGTGTGTACAAACAAAATATTGCTGTCAATAATTGGCACTTCATTATGTACTCTATTATTTAAGTTACTGCAGTGCAATAACAGTAAATTACATTGAAGGGTAGGAGGGAAAGTACTGCTAAGTCACTGTATCTGTTTCTTTTGGCAGATTGTGTCTTTGTGTTTTAATAGATACATTGTGTTGTGTGTTTTCTTATTTACTTAATCAGGTTTGTTTCTTCCTGATTCCAACTGAGTATGAGCTACTCTCAAATCAAGTGCTTTTATAAATTCAATTCTTGTTTCAGATCCCTGCATTAACACTGAGGGTTTTGTGTAGAGCTTAGCTATGTATTCATGGAGGATGATCTTGTTTACCTGTCTTTGGTATTGTATGAATGCATTGGCATTTCAGAGGAATCTCCTGATTACTTTTGCTCATTTGTGGACATGTGATTAGAAATTGTTGAAAATCCACTATTGTCCCTCTTCATATTTGTTTCTCACTGTTACTGTAGTAAATTGATGCCTTAAATTGTCATGAATGATTAGAATCATGATGAGGAGTTCAAGTTTCAAGGAACTGGCTGTGGTATTTGCACTTGGAAATGAAGGATAGGCAACGGTGGAGAGCTGAAGAGGATGCTTTATTGCGTGCTTATGTCAAACAGTATGGCCCTAGGGAATGGAATCTCGTGTCTCAGCGGATGAACCAACCTCTTAACAGGGATGCCAAGTCATGCTTAGAAAGGTGGAAGAACTACCTCAAGCCTGGTATTAAGAAAGGATCTCTTACTGAGGAAGAGCAGCGCCTTGTCATCAACCTTCAAGCAAAACATGGGAACAAGTGGAAGAAAATTGCTGCAGAAGTCCCCGGTCGCACTGCTAAGAGGTTAGGGAAGTGGTGGGAAGTATTCAAAGAGAAGCAGCAAAGAGAAGCAAAGGTGATTAGTAGGACTGTTGACCCGGTTAGCGATAGCAAGTACGAGCATATATTAGAGAGTTTTGCAGAGAAACTAGTGAAAGAGCACCCTTCACCGTCATTTGCCATGGCTGCTGCCAACAGTTCCTTTCTGCATACTGATGCGCCACCAGCCCCTGCCCCAGCTTTGCTTCCTTCCTGGCTCTCCAATTCTAATGGCACTGCAACTGTCAGGCCACCTTCACCTTCTGTGACACTAAGTCTTTCTCCCTCCACAGTGGCAGCACCCCCTCCATGGTTGCAACCAGTAAGAGGACCGGAGAATGCTTCTCTAGTTTTGGGGAATGTGGTCCCCCATGGGTCTGTTCTAGCTTTTGGTGATAACATGGTCATATCTGAGTTGGTGGAGTGCTGCAAGGAGCTGGAAGAAGTGCATCATGCTTTGACAGCACATAAGAAGGAGGCAGCTTGGCGGTTAAGTAGGGTGGAATTACAGCTTGAGTCGGAGAAGGCATGTCGAAGGAGGGAGAAGGTGGAAGAAATTGAAGCAAAGATTAAAGCTCTCAGGGAAGAGCAGGCCACCGCCTTGGACAGAATTGAGGCAGATTACAAGGAGCAGTTGGCAGGGTTGAGAAGAGATGCAGAAACCAAAGAGCAGAAGTTGGCTGAGCAATGGGCTGCAAAGCACTTGCGCCTTGCTAAGGTTCTTGAGCAAGTAGGATGCAGGTCCAGGCTTGCTGAGCCAAATGGAAGATAGAGACATCATTAAGAATGGAGATGTACTTTGAGCTCTTTTGGCTTTGAATTATATGCATTTTGTGGTCATACTAGTTTTGTTCTTGTGCTTGTTATTCTCAAAGATGTTATTACAGATGTCTATTAGCATCCTATCTATTCATAAAACTTGGGGAACTTGCATTAGCAGCTGATGTGTATGCTTAGTTGTCACATCCACCTTTATGAATATGAACTCAGTGGTTTTCCATTTTGCTTGAATATATTCATTTCCTTTAATTTTTTTCCTCGTAAGGGCTAGCTGAATAGCATGATGCAATCGTCGAGTGTCACGATAATACAAGACAAAAATATTCTCCCCATCGCTTTGGGCACAAAATTGGACTTTCAAATAAGAGGATAAATGCTGTGTCAATTTTTCATCTCCTTACAAATGACATTGAAATTAGTGTCACGGAACCTTGGACGGGAAGTTGTTAGACACCAATGCCCGAGCCCAACTCTGACTGAAAACCCAAAAATGAAGTCGCTGGGTTAAACTAGGAGACTATGGTACAAATCTATCTATTGTACATGGGGTACTGCCTTAAGAAGAGTTATGTTATTTGCACTATAATCCATGAAATATTGTGTCAATTAATCTTGAATAGGATGTGATCCTCATTCAAGAGTTTCATTCATCTAATAGTGGATGAGATGTGAAACGGCATAAATGTCTAATATTTGTGAGTATAAATAATATTTTTAATCAATAAATACATCCTTTGACCAAAGGAAAAAAATAAAAAATAGAAATAAAAGCCTAGGAGAATATGGCATTAGAATTTAGAAGGAAATAGCATTCGACATCTCTATTATATCAACTAGGTGTGGTTCGGAAGATAGTGGCTCCGGAATGTGCCTAAGTGGTTCGGGACATTAAATGTGTCTGCATTATGGGGTATAATCGTTTGTAACTGCAGTTTTGATCCCCTGATGCTTGTATGTTGTGATCACGATGTTTAACTATTAAAAAAAAATGTATCAACTAGGTGTGGTGAGAATGGAACCAAATGAACAAATATTGAGAAAATTGAACCCAAAAATTGAAAATCGATTGAAAATAGAAACAATTGGGGCCTGTTTGGTTTTAATTTTCAATTTTATTTTTAGTTTTTCGGATTTTGTAAAGGAAATATTGAAACTGGAAATGAAAATTGGAATTTGTAAGGCATATTTGGTTTGAGTTTCCAATTTTCAGTATTTTCTTCACAAAATCTGAAAACTCAAACTGGAAATGTCTGAAAACTCAAACAAGGCAATAGTTTTAAGTCTTCAATATTTCTTAACAAAATCTAAAAAATTAGAAAGTGAAACTCAAACTCAAACTAAATAGGCCATTAGTTTTTTTAATGTAAAAATAATTGGTTTGGTTAAGGTTAGAATTTGAAAATCAAATTGGACCGAACTGAATTGATATCCCAATATATTTCTATTATAACCTTATGAATATATGCTTTTTATGAAAATACCTCACTCATCACCCAACTAAAACCCTAGCATTTCACTCATGACACACCCTCTCTCACTTTCTCCTAGAGAACGTTTGGTTTAAGAGAAGTTGCAAATAGAATGTAACATTCTAAATTTTTAATCCAATATGTTTGAGTCGAATTATGATTAATTATCAATTGTTATACTTTTGTCTTAGAAATTAATTTGTTTATAAATTAAAATATCCAAAAAATATCTGTAACTTTTTTTATAAAAAAAAAGAAGAAAAACTAGAGTCTTATGCATTAGGCAAAATCGTTTCAACTTCATTCATCCACAACACTTGCAAAGATCAAATAACATCTATTATCATCTCATATTAATCTCATAGCTCGATCAAATATAGAGTTCGTGGACAAGACACATAAACAGCATAGATATTATCTACAATATAAGTCTTCACATAAGATACCTAAATAGATATAGTAAACCGGCCATTAATCATTCGGTCACTCTCCATATACATGTACATACATGACAAGAGTAGCTCCCATGTACACAAATCAAAAAACCATTTTTGCATCTCTACTCTAGCTCCCATGTAATTCCTATAGGTTTCTTTTGATTCACCTTTAACAATGACAAGAGTAGCTCACATGCTTGTGTTGCATGCATGTTGTTGATGTTGCGTGTTGAATATCATAATTGAAATTCTACTAATACTAAAACAAAATATAATCATAGCAATGTTTATTGAATTTTTTAAGGAAAAACTAAAAAATTAAACAAATAAATCCAATAACTCGATCCAAACCAAACCAATTCAATTGAGAAAAAAACCAAGAACCCAAACCAATCCAAACTAATTAAAAAGCGATTGATTTGGATTCGTTAGTTTTTCCCCAAATCTAATCTGAACCAACTTTTTTACATCTCTATTGACAAGAAGACTTTTGACACAAGGATTTCACCATAGATTCAAAAACTACCATTCTCACCAATACTTGACCAAAATCAATTGATCCAAACCATTGGTTTTGAAACCACTTGTTGGGCAGTGAATCAAAAGAAATACAATAAACAAATCCTCGTCCATTAGAGGAATTAAAACTAGAAGAAAAACCACATAAAAGTAACAACATACATAAAGATTAATGTGATTCGATCCTCTAACCTAGGTCCATGACCCCTAGAAAGAGTTCCAAAGTCTTTCATTATCCACAACTTTTGAATTGTTGAAGTTGCAAATCATCCTTGCAAATATTTTATCACATAGACAGTGTAGATGAGGTGGGGAAAACACTAGAAAGGGGTTGAATCGTGCTTTAAAAAACTTTTTGATTTCTAAAACTTTAAACCAAATATGTCAAGTCTAGAGACTTGAAGGCAATGAAAAAGTATGTTAGTTAACTTTAGAAAGTGACTTTCTAAAGTATCCAAAAAAACAATTAAGTTCAGAAAGTAATAAACATAGTTTAGCAAATCAGCAGGGATAGTAACAGCACACAAAGTAAATTATATGAGATAAAGGATGAGAAAATCACTCAAAGCATTTATATTGGTTCAAAGACTTCCCTACATCCAGTCCCAACAAAACTTGTTGAGAGTTCCACTAAAACTTCTTTCTTGTACAAGAAAATATGAAAATAGTTTTTAGCCTTCTCAAGCTAATCTCAGTGAGCAGTAGTCAATACGATCGACCCTCACTTACAAGTAGTTTTTCCTCTAGCCTCACCAAACTATCTCAAATGATCACTAGGATAGGATACAATAATAATGAGAGTTTTCATGTTTCACTCAAATCTTCACTTAAGTTTCCTAAGATATGTATATGAAGTAAGGAAAACACTTGAGAGACTTCTTTCTAAGTTTTCACAAGAGAATCTTAGCGAATAAAATCTAGAAAGAAGATTTTAAACTTTAGAAATTGGAAATTGATAAACAAATGGCTTCGGAAAGTGTGATGCAATTTGAATATCTTTGAGCGCAAAAGTTCCTTTCACCTTAAATGGATATTGCTTTTATACTTGAAATTTGAATGAGACCATGGTTCCTTAATTTCATCTGCATCTTCCAAGTGTTGACCAAGTCAACACCCAATTTGATTAGGTTGCAAAAAAAGAAAAAATAAAAAAAGTGTTTTTCTTTTAATCCAAAAAATTAAAAAAATTTCTTTTTAGTCTCTGTTTAATTATTTGTCTTAGTTCAAATGTTCTAAAAAATAATAAAAAAGGAAAAAAGATGAAAAGAAAAAATCAAAAAATAAAAATCAAATATTTTTAAACTAATTATTCAATATTGATTGATTAATTTTACTCTGAACCATTTTGTTAATTAATTGGATTTTATTTCTTTAATTAGTATCAATTAGCATGAGGTTAAATAATTCTGTCATTAATTACATTAGGATAAAAATGTGTATAAATAGTCATTTTTAGTTGATTAATAGCAGACACATACATTAAATTCTGGAGGCATTAATCACACTAAGCCAACAGTATAATTAAATTCTTACCATGTACTTTACCAATGTCATGAACGAGATCATCATATCTGGAGGTATCTTCAACATTAGGGGTAAGGATTTTATCTTCCAGTCAGGGAATGTTGATAGGAAGTTGTGGCTTCTTCTTCGTTCATTTGCAAGCCAAATGGCTAGGCTTTGCACATCGATAACATAAGCCTAGGCCATGCAGACACATGGGCAATTCCCATGCTTCTTCCTGTGCTTAGGGCACTTGACTTTAGGAGTGGGCTTCAGAAAACTTGCTCTATTATCCTAGGATCACTTTCTCTTTTGACCACTCACTTCAAAAGGTTTCCCTTATTACTGGGTCTGAAACTTCATCCCTGGGATACTAAGGGCATGTTTGGTTTAAGTTTTCAGTGTTCAGTTTTCATTTTCAGTTTCTAGTTTTTCAGATTTTATGAAAGAAATACTGAAAATTCTGAAACTACAAATTCCAATTTTCAGTTTTCATTTCCAGTTTCAGTATTTCCTTTATAAAATCCTGAAAACTAAAAACTGAAAATAAAACTGAAAATTGAAACCAAACAGGCCCAAAATCTCTCTTACGAATCCTCGATTTGTCTATCCATCTATTCCACCTCATGGGTAGCAATAACTACTAACTCTTGTAAGGCTTGCATAACACCCAGATTTTCCTTCTGTGCAAAATGACCAAAATGCCCTTGAGGTCATTTTTGCATGAGGTCATTTTTGCACGAGAATTGAGGACGGGTGCTAACCATTCTTAAAGGGTTAGTTTAATGTTTGAAATAAGCTATATGTGTTTTAGATAGCAATTGGTGCAAAAATCACAATTCCTAATTTTTCCTGTGTACAAAATTATCAAAATGTCACTAGGTAATTTAATGAGGATTAAATGACGACAGACCCAAGTCATCACCTGGGAGTTGGATATGTAAATTTGAGGGGACATCTGATGTTTGAGTGAGTCTCGGGAGTTTTTATGTAGAATTACCATTTTGCCCCCAATCAGTGCTAATTAAGCTTAGTTAAAGTAATTAAGGGCATATAGGCAATATTAGACTCTAATTAAAAATTAATTACTTTTATTAATTAATTTTAAGTCAAAATAATTATTTTTAGTTAATTGGGGCGCATTATTTGTTAGAGAAAGTTTAATCTCATTCTTAATCAAAGATTAGTAAGAAAGAAACAAAAGTACTTTATAAGACCAAAAGGCAAAAATAAAGGATTAAAGGTACTCTATCTCTCCTACTTTTCCTTAAAATTAGGGACATGTATTTGAATTTTGAATGAATTGAGGTTAGCTTAATTAATCATACAAGACACCCTTCTAACCTTAGCTTAAGTGCCACAAACACCTAATTACTAACTCCTAACCACTCCCCTAATTGAACCGACACTTAATCCTAATCCCCACAATCACAAAACACAAAAATAACCCACCTAATCCCCTTTATGTGCCTGCATTCACTCCCCATTTTTACTCTCATATTTTGATTTTTTTTTAAACACTCTTACACTCACACTCTCTCATTTCTTTCCATAAACTTTTTTGGCCAAACTTGATTACCAAATTGTGTCAAAAATCCTCTCTTTCTCTCTACCTCAACATTTCTTCTTCTTCCTCTTTTTCTTCTTAAAGAATCTCCATTGTTGCTCTCTATTCAAGCTTCAAAACCTTAAACAAACACACTACCATAATAGATCAAACCCTAAACACATAAGCTTTCATCCCCATATACAAAGGCACAACAAAAATCCCTCATCCTATTTGTTTCTCACCTTGGCCAAAAACTCCATCTTCTTCAAAGAGAAGTTTTTTTCTTTTCTCCTGTTCACAAGAACAAGTGTTTTCATCTTACAAGCAAAAAATATCTTTTTCTAGGGATTTTGTTCTTATGTTTTTCTTCATTTTCTACTCTTTCTTTTGGTTTTGTTGTGATCAAGGCTATGACTTGATGATGAGGGTTTTTTATTATAGTTGTGATACCATCATGTTTATAACCTCTAGAGCTCAAACCTTGATCTCTTATTTCAAAAAAAAAAAAGAGAGAGAAAGAGTGATCATTTTTCTTGTTTGGTTGTTTTGAGCTTGACGGTGAGTATAAGGGAAAAAGGTTCTTGGAACCACATAAATGAGAGACTCTAAAGCTTATTCATGCCCATTGAGGGTTAAAGCTCTTCCATTGCTCATTTTTGTGAGAAGAGTTTTATTTTGTTAAGATTGATGGGTTAAAGTTCCACACTTTTTGATGTTTTTGGTTCGTGAGGCTCTAATGTTATGTTTAATGGCTAAAGATGAACTTGAATTTCATGTTTATATTCCAAGTATTGCATTTCATATTTATATTTCAAGTCATCACCTTATATCCTTAAAGGTTTAAAATGAACTTGCATTACATATTTATGCTTATAGTTATCACCTTATGTCTCTAATGCTCAAGATTTGTCTCCTTTCATCTTAAATGGAATTTTTGAACATGGATACACAAATATATATGTATTTCGGCCAAGCTTGAGTAATGAGTTTAAAGTTGGTTTTATTTTGTTTTAAAACTTGTATATTGTGTCCAAGGTGTTCAAAGAAATTTTGAAAGAGTTAGAAACCTAAAATGAGCAAAAATATAACTTTTGAGCAAATAGAACCCTATGAATGTAATTTTAAGACTAGCCACTGTTTTAATGTCAAAATTTCATTTCTCCAAGTGTTAAAATGATTTCGTGTCTTAAATGTCTTAGAATAGTTTTTGGGAGAAACTAGTAATTAGAAAGTGGTAAAAATGTAATTTTCAAAGTTTTTCATATTTTCGATTTTTGCCACTATTACTCACTGTTTGCCACTGTTTGGTATTGCTTGGATATTTTAAAATATTAATAATTGTTTCAAAAATTATTTTTAGCATCCTAGGTGTCTAAAAGGATAATTACAAGTGTTAGGTTTTGGTAATTTGTAAATGTGGAAAGTTGTACCTTGAACTTCTCAAAATGGAAATTTTGGTCAAATGAGTTTAATTAGAGTCACTACTGATTTTGAGTATGTCCATATGTTCAAAATACCATTTATGATGTTAAGAATGATTTTTAGAAGTGTTGGTACTTACTAAGTGTCAAAAAGTGAAATTTTATACTTTGACCCCTAAAATCTAACAAAATTGGCCAATGGCCCAAAATGATTTTTATGATGATTTTAAATGATTTCTAAGTGATATGGGTCTCCTAAAAATGTAAATTAATTTTGAGAATTATTAGTTTTGAGAGAAAATGTTGAATGAGAAATTTATACTATGACCCATAAACTTTTAGAAATTTCAGTTTTGACCCTCTAGGGGCTAAAGTATAAATATTAAGGACTTGATGATATTGAAGTGAATGCTATATTATGAGAGCTATGTTCATATGAATTTTTTGGAAATTATATGACTTGAAGTGAATATATATATGTGAAATTATACATTGACAACTATGCATGCTTGATTTTTGAATTATGCAAGTGATTATTACTGTTTATCCTATATATCCTGTTGAATATAGCATATGCATTAGCTGAATCCAATCCTTGATTTTCGACAACTAAGTAGGAGCATGTTTACCTTTCAATGAGATATTAATGATAACATACTTGTAGATATATGCAAAAATGATATGCATGCTTATGTGATCAATGATATGATGATTTGTGGCATGTTGTGATTATGAATGAATAATTGAGATGCATGATTGATATGTTATATGATAGGAAACAAATTTGTGGAAACTCCATTCCTAGTCGTTATGCTCCCGGATTTCCACCAAATTTGTGGACTTAGAAAAAAAATTGAGAAGTTTGTGAGCATGAAAATGTTAAATGATAAGTTATGATGATGGCTATGATTGTATGCTCATGTTTGCATCTCTAAATGTCATGCTAAGATTAAAGGTGACCTAAGACATATCGAGATCATCCTTCAGGCTCCAAGAATTAATGGTTACGGGAGGTGATCCTTTAGACTCCAAAAATTAATAGTTATGAAAGGTGATCCAAGCCTCCATCTCGCATTCTGGAAGTCGGAAATAGCTTATCGAGAGGATAAGTGTATGCTAGTGACGAATAGCTAGGTATGAACTCATAACCTTAGAACTCTCAAAAGGAAGAGAGTATTAGGGTAGCCCCTTATAAGAGAATAGAGAGATAAGTCACCTAAGAAAGTAAAGAGGAAAAAACATGATAAGATGTTTAAGTTTCTTATGCTATGTTAGTTGTTATATTATGTATGGTGTGTTGCATAAGGTATTGACATACATTCATGGTATGGTATGATGCATTCATAACATTAAGACTAATACTAAAAGATATGAACCTTGGCTAATGACTTTTAAACTTTAATAAATGAACTTGGCTATGTCCACTATTTTAGAATGAAACCCAAGGTTCCTGGGTATGAAGATAATGACATATGTTGAGGCAAAAGCCCTATTGAGATTCTTGTATAAGTTTCTCATTCCCTCTCTCTTTCTTTTCCATTTCATCTTCAGAGGCCGATAGCGACTTTCGTCCTATACATTAATGCGCCTATGTGGGAGCTGCACTTCGACCAAAGCAACCGGTCATATCACTTTATCAGTCGTTATGCAATCCGCTGTTCGTGTTCCTGATTGTCCATTCACGCACCCTGACACTAGCTTCTAGTTTTCTATGGCTACCCATACAACAATGACTTTGTGTTTGAGAGTGCACACCCATGCATGAAGGTTTTCCCCACACTCATCCTCCTGCATCAAATGTAAAAGATTTCCCTGAGTACATGCTTTGATCATCGCCTTGCCCTACCATCCCATGGTCAAACCCATTGAGGAGTCACCCTCTCCGCATTCTTTGGGTGACTCTTGCTTATGGTTCCCATGGATGTGGGGAGTAGCAGTGATGGTAAGGCCAGAGTGACGTAGCCTTTGAAGGGAGTCCGCATGCCCAGAAGGGAGCCACCCACCTGTAGAGAGGCTCACATTCATCCTATTGGTCGTCTCGCTATACCTACTGATCTTGCCCATGTGATTGGTTACCTTCTTCCCTCCAGAAGCGACGTGCTTAGGAGCCGCTCAGACTTTTGGAGCCCATGTACAGACTTTATAGAGAGGATAACCCTTATTTTGATAGTGTATAGTGGGGTTATCTACCTTTAGGCACATCTCAGTAGGAGTAGTGTTGGAAGGTCTTTAGTAGACTGTTTATATTTCTATTATGTTTCTATTCATATTACTCTCCCAGATTATTGTACTTAGCCCAACTCTATTGGTGGGCATGATACTTATTATTAGTATTTATGTTAGTGCGTGTTATGGAACAATTAGTACTTACATATATATATATATATATATATATATATATATATGATGTGTTTATTTCCATGATGTTTATGTGATATGGCATGCATGTATGATCACATAATGACGGTTGTTCTTTTAAGTGAGGCAAGCAAAGGGTTTTACTTAGCACGCGTCGCTCATGTGTTGTTTTCAAAGTTCAAAAAAAAAATTGACCCATATTTTCACTAAGTATTTTCAAAGTATCTAAGGTCAAGAATTGAAACAAAAGAGTAACATCTAATAATAAACTTGAATGCATCCTATGCATGTTGGGTTAAATAGTAAGGTGTTATATGCAACATGAAATGGAAAGTTTTCCTAATGCTCTTTGGGTTCTCCGAGCCATCATCATAACCAAAGGCCCGATGCAACCCTAACCCCCTATATATGTGTGTGTGTGTGTGTGTGTTTTTTGTTATATTTAGATACTAATATAACTAACTCAATTACTCATTATCAAACTTTCCATTCCTAATTACCCATTTCGTTCCAACCCTAAATGGCTAAACTTAGCATCTCTCAACCCTAATAGCCACCTCACCATACCCATCGCTTTGAGCCATCTCATGCTGTCGAAGTGAGCTAGTATACTATTCCATGTCTTCCCTCTTTCTATTCATCCAAACTCCAAAGTTTCATGTCTCCATTCTCTAGAAGACTAGAACCAAAAGCCGCCACACCCATCAGCCATCCCCTGAAGCCGCTGCCATAGCTTTGCCATCCCTTTGAAGCTTTCATTACCACCAGTCCACCATCACAACATCACTTTAGAGCCGTGATTAGAAACTTCTATTTTCTCGGTGATGTCATGACCAACAATACTAAATCAAGAAGGAAGAAGCTAAGGCCAAGTTTAAGCAGATATCTAAGGCCTATGATGGCCTTAGTGACCCTAAGAAGTGTTAGATCTATGACTTTTATGACCACAATCCCCTTAACTCTATGAAGGTGAAAATTAAAGGGAAAAACTTACGGTGATCATAGGGGTTTCAAGAATCTGAAAGATGAGAAATTAGTAGCAGGGGTGGTTGAGAGCAAGCTTGTGTGTACCCTTGAGGAGCTTTACAAAGGTTGCAAAAGGAAGTTAAATATCTCAAGGACCATTGTTGATGAAATTGGGTAATAATCATTGTCTTTATTTTTTTTCCCTTTTTGCCTTTTTATTCTTCATTACTAGTGTAGAATTAAGGTGTGGTTTTTGGTAGTTTCAATTCTGGCCTTGTCAACATTTTTGCTTGTTGATTTGTTTAGATATTGGATTAGAAATTGTAAATGATTTACCTAATAACATCACATGCTTATGTTGCATGCATGTTGTTGATGTTGCTAGTGTCTAAGAGAACATCATAATTGAAATTCTACTAATACTAAAACAAAATATAATCATAGCAATGTTTATTGAATTAAAAAATTAAACAAATAAATCCAATGACTCAATCCAAACCAAACCAATTCAATTGAGAAAAAAAAGCAAGAACCGGAACCAATCCAAACTAATTAAAAAGTGATTGATGCGGATTCATTAGTTTTCCCTCAAATCCAATTTGAATAAACTTTTTTACACCTCTATTGCTAAGAAGACTTTCAACACAAGGATCTCACCATGGATTCAAAAACTACCATTCTCACCAATTCTTGACCAAGCTCAATTGATCCAAACCATTGGTTCTGATACCACTTGTTAGGTAGCAAAATCAAAAGAAATACAATAAAAACACTTTTCCATTAGAGGCAATAACATTAGAAGAAAAACCACATAAAAGTGACAATATACACAAAATCTCATGTGATTCGGTCCCTGACCTATGTCCATGACTCCTAGAAGGGGTTCCAAAGTCTTTCATTATCTACAACTTTTGAATTGTTGAAGTAGCAAATTGTCCTTACAATAGTGTAGGTGAGGTAGAGAAAGCACCAAAGGGGAGGTTGAATCATGCTTTCAAAAACTTTTTGATTTCTAAAACTTTAAACAAAATCTATCAAATCTAGAGACTTGAAAGCAGAAAAGTATGTTAGTTAACTTTAAATAGTCATCCGAAAGTGACTTTCTAAAGTGTCCAGAAAAACAATTTAGTTTATAAAGTGATGAACACAATTTAGCAAATCACATACAGAGATAGTAACAGTACACAAAGTACAATATATGAGATAAGGGATGAGAAAATCATTCAAAGGATTTATACTAGTTTGGGCAGACTTGCCTACATCCATTCTCCAACAAAACTTATTGAGAGTTCTACTAAAACTTCTTTAATTTCTTGTACAAGAAAACACGAAGATAGTCTTTCTCTAACCTTCTCAAGCCAATCGCAATGAGTAGTAGTCAGGACGATCGACCCTCACTCACAAGTAGTTTTTCCTCTAGCTTCTCCAAGCTATCTCAAATGATCACTACTAGATAGGATACAATAATAATGAGAGTTTTGGTGTTTCACTCAAATCTTCACTCAAGTTTCCTAAGATATGTATATGAAGCAAGGAAAACACTTGAGAGATTTTTTTCTAATTTTCACAAGAGAATACTAGCTAATAAAATCTAGAAAGAAGATTTTAAACTTTACAAATTAGAAATTGATAAAGAACTAGCTTTAGAAAGTGTGATGTAGATTTGAATATCTTTAAGCGTAAAAGTTCCTTTTACCTTGAATGGATGTTGCTTTTATACTTGAAATTTGAATGAGAGCATAGGTCCTTGATTTCATCTCCATCTTCCATGTGTTGACCATTTACTGTGTGTCCTACGATTAGTCTTCTAGATACTATCACTGAGCTTGTGTAAGTGAAGCTGTCACGGTACAAAAACAATTGTCCTTTGTTCCATGGTTACTATAGATGCTTCAAAAACTTTATCCAATGATGTGTGGTTTCTATGTAGGTTGAAAGTAGCATAAAAAAGGGAGTTGAATCGTGTTCGCACTTCTTTTTGTTTTCTGAAATACTAAACAAAGTCTATCAAGTTTTTCACTTGAAAGCAACAAAAATCTTTGTAAGTAAGGTTTAGAAAGTTACTTTCTAAACTAAGTAAAAAAACTCAAAAAATATATGCAATCATTTTCAACAAATATATATCACAGATAAACACAAATACTGAATGATAAAGAGTTAAGGAGAGATAAAGAGATTGTTAGCTCTAGAATCCTTCAGATAGCTTTATTGCAATATGTTTTGAATGATAACTAACCAATTTAAGGAAAATATTTTGAAGAACGACTAATGTCTACCTTGAGTTTCTTGATATAGCAACCAGGTTTCTTCGTTAGCATAACATCGACTTTATAGCAATAATAACATCACTTTACATGTGCAAACATGTTGTATCTCGCTTAAAGAGAATGGAACTATATGGAAGTGAAAATTATGTCGTGAAAGAGCATATAAATGTCTAACGGATTGAAGAAAAACATCAAGAATGCGAAACCAAGGCACAGATTAGTAGAATGTCACTTCAAAAGTACGGTTGAAGTGAAGATATCTATCCAGCTTCTGAAGTATGTGTGTTCTACAACTTTCAATCATTATGATCACAATCATAATATCATCTATAAGCATTGATTGAGGTTCGAAAGATCAAAGACATTACAAGGAACTGATGCAGGACTTCAGAAAGCTCACATTTCAGTGAAATTGTGCACTTCACAAGAAAATGAGGGAAATTTGAAATTCAAACTTGAAGTCAAATCTAGTTACAGACTGGCATGTCATCTATTCTGTCAACTGGTCAACCACTCCAGCTTCTAGAAGGAAGTGTTCAAAAACCTCGTTTAGAAAGTAAAAAGTAGTTTCTGAAGGTTTCTCAGAAACCACTGTTTCAACAGCTTCCTACAATAACTCTGACACAAAACGAGCTACTCCTCTAGACTATTTTTCCAAGACACAACAGATGATCAACACGTGTCACTTAGACAACAAATCAAGGGCAACGGTCATAAAGGCAGACCATCTATAAATAGAGATGAAGGGCTTTCAAAATAAGTGATCTTAACGTTGCACAAGTGCTATACGCTACAAAATTTTCTTTTCATCTTTTCTGTGAAGTTCATTACTTCTTGTAATCAGTTTCCTTGCTTGTAAAAATCTTCTTTCTACATTCTTAATAGATAACACGTTCTTGCAAGGAAGAATCACTAAAAGAATTCATTCAAGTTTTTCCCAGGTCTATTATTGTATATTTTACGGAAACTTGAGCGTAGGTTAGTTTGAGTTGCAAACCCAAACACAAACCTCTTGTAACCTCGATGAGTAGTGATCAGG
The DNA here is from genome assembly GCA_030441495.1 of Dalbergia oliveri. Lineage (NCBI taxonomy): Eukaryota > Viridiplantae > Streptophyta > Magnoliopsida > Fabales > Fabaceae > Dalbergia > Dalbergia oliveri. The sequence continues at coordinate 11,259,580 of JAMLFY010000005.1, read as the reverse complement.
ATGAGATAGCTTGGAGGGGCTAAGGCAAAACTACTTGCAACATGAGGTAAGGTGTTCTCCTGGTTATGGTTTAGCTTGGAGAGGCTAGTGAAAGACTAGTCGATTTAGCTTGGAGAGGCTTCAAAGACTACTCAGGTTAGCTTGGAGAAGCTAGTATAAGACTACTCCTGTTAGCTTGAAAAGTTTGGTGAATAACTACTTGGTTTGTGATAGTAGAGTTTGCTACTAGTTACAAGTAAGAGCTTGCGAAGGCTATTACAAAGACTATCCAACTTTCTCAGTTTGAGAAAGTTTTTATAGTGGAACTCAATTGTTGTTAAGGATGATTAGGCAAATTTGGTTGAACCAGTATAAATATCATGTACAGTTTTCTCCTTTCTTTCATCTCTTATTCTTTTACCGCCTTGTGGCTAACATTTGGTGTTTTATGGAAAACCTGATCTCACATACATCTTTGTATATCTTAGTTTAGAAAGCTACTTTCTGATAGCACTACATGGTTTTCGCTACACTACATGTACATTACTTGATAGTAGTCTATTTAATTTTTTAAGAAAAGAGTAAAAGAATAAAGGGTAAGCACGATTCAACCCCCTTTCCTATGTGCTTTTCTACCTACAAATGGCATCAAAGCTCGGGCTTTTAAAGGGTTGAGCAATCTAATGACTCCAGAGGACAAAAGATCTCAGGGAAATGGCATAGAATATCCACGTAGTAGAAGGACACTCCATTAAGACTGTCATTCTTTGATGGTAGGGACTACGCATACTAGAGAGATCATATGGAGCGTCTTCATAAAGTATACAAGTCTTGACTTATGGCGGATTATTTAGGAAGGAGACTGGCCTTTGAAAATGTGCATCTCAACACCATGGACTTTCAAATTGTGCAAAACACCCCTCTATAATTTTGGTAACTAATAAATGTAAGATTTATGTGCACTTAACCCCCTGATATTTCTAATTTGTACAACTCGACACCTTATCTGTGAATACTATGTGCAATTAACTCTCTCATTTTTTTTATTGTGTACAACTCGACACCTTGCTATGACTTAAAGTTTTGTACGTTGAAAAGTAGAGGATTTTTTGCATAGTTTGGAAAGTTTAGGTGTTAATACATGTTTCAAAAAGTCACGGTGTAAATTGCATATACCTAATATTTAGAGGGTTAAAACGCATTTAACCCTATTATTTATAATTACAACCTTGTTCCTAGCCAAACCCTTCATAAGACTTCTGCTTTCTCACTTTTCATAGTCACGCACACACCTCTAAGAAGCACACACCTTTGGTAAACCTATATTCCAACTATGTTCCTGGCTTCATTTTTCAAGATACAATCATTTCCATTTATATATACTTGTCAAAGATTTTATTTAGAGATATTCCTATCCATATGAGAGGACGAATGTTTGCATTGGGGCTATAAATGACACTCATATAGCTATCCATTTACCTGCCAAATAAACAGAACTAATATATTAGTTGTATGATTTTAATATGTATTGCATAGCTTGGTTGGAAAAGTATTGCCCATGATACTATAATTTTTATGGAAGACTAAGGCATTGTTTATCACACAATGGATTATTGGTTTTTCTACATTGTTAAACTTTTATTGTCCTTTTATATAATTTGACTTTAGAAAATGTTTTTTATTTTTATTTTTCCAAATATATTTATAAGTACTTTTAATAATTAAAAGTATTTGTAAAATTATCTATCGAATTGCCAAATAGTTTTTCTTGAAAATAAAAACTCTACCAAAAAAGTTAAGGGAAAAAAGTCACTTTTTTAAAAAGCAATCCCAATGCACTCTAAAATTCACTTTAACACCTATATTAATATTTTATTAATTTTTCTTTTTCAAAAGAGAAATAATGGATAGTGAATAGATTAAGGCAAATTTTAGTCCCTGATTTTATATTAGTGAGTCATTTTAGTCCATGCATTTTAAAATGAACCAAATTAGTCATTTACATTGTAAAATGTGATTCATATTAGCTCCTCTGTCCACTTTTATTTAACATTTCATCTATTAAATAATTATGTCTAACGTTAAGTGATATTTTAACATACCTTATATAATCTAAAACAGAATTAAGTTTAAATGATTTGGCTATGATTGGGTGTCTAGTTGGGAGTGATGTCCCTATTAGACACCCATTTTAAAATTAAGTTTACAACAAGCCTTCCTTACCTTAAGTTATGATTGGAAGAATGAAAATGAAAGAGTGACAAGAAATGACAAGGCTAATTAAGTGACTATTGTTTGGATGTAATTTTAGAGGAGGAATGACATTGTAAGTAAGGGACAATATGTTCCTTCTTTCAGGTCAAAATCAAACTTTTTTAACCTTCCAAATTGGAGGTCAAAAAGGAATAAAGTCTCTTCACTCTATTTCTTACCTTTCTCTTTCATTCTATTATTAGTCAATCTCTTTTATCATTTGTAAAACTCTCAATGATAATCTTAATCCATTTTTGTTGACTCTGGAGTTTTAAATATTTATAAAGGGATTTGATTCTGATTAGTATGTACGGAATATCCAGTTTCGAAGTGTAATTAAGAAAAGAGCATTTCTATTTCAATATTCAAAATTGAATGTCTAATTAGGACATTACTCCATTATCATTTAATATGATTGATTAGTTAAAAAAAATGAGAACTACTATCATATCTAACGATATTAGAGTGGATATTCTAATTAAACCAAATAGCCTTTGTCTAAAGGAAAATAAAGAATGAATGTAATGGAACAGCTATATGAAGGCACGAGATAGCAGCAGTGTGTAACAGCTGCATAGCATCATTCTCATCCTTCATCGTTTTCCTATGGAATTAGAATTCACACCAAAAATTGGGGATTTCCGGCATTAGGGCTTTTCTTCTGATTCTGTTCTTCGCTGAAAGAGAAAAAAACCACGAAATTGAACAATCCCTTTCGCCTCAGAGTCAGAGACCAAACCTGGGGAGCGAAGGTTCCCGGTTCGGTCCTCGCTCGGTGCTGCCGCTCCCTCATGGCCGATAACATGGAAATTGATTCGCCCTCCGATTCCCAATCCCTCACGCCCCGAGATCGAATCGTTCGGGTCAAATCACCATCACCGTCATTTCTTCTTAATCTGCTTTTTTCCCTCTTGAAATTGCACTCTCACTCACTTGATCACTGTTCAATTCATTTTTCATTTCACAAACAAAGGATCTTAGGGATTAATTCAGCTTTTTTCATTTTTTTTCTTCATATATCGGTTTACCTTTATTTTTGTTCGTAAAACGCAGATAATTTTTTTAATCTTTCTTTCGTTAAGGCCTCTAAGTAATTTCTTTCGTAAAACGCAGCTAAGTAATCTTTCAATTTTTTTGGAATATTTTTTATAACTATTTAGCTTCTAAAAAATACATGTGACATTACTTTAATATGTGACATTAAATAAATTTATGAATTTATAGAAAAATGGATTAAAAAAAGGGGATTAAATGATGTGCATCCATCTTTTAAAAACTAAATTATTATAAAATATATTTCAAAAATTAAATTGATATTATATTTATCTTTCAAGGGCTAAATTTATATCAATTTTTTTTAAGGGTAAAATAATATATTTTTGAGGAACCAATCGTTAATTTAGTCTTTTATGTACACGTAAATTAATACAATTTTTATCAAATGTTTCCTATATAATATAATATATATAATTAGTCGGTAAAAGAAAGACCACTAAGCAATATATGTGTATGAATTTAGAATCTTCCTTTTAGTTATAGTTTGATCATTTGTATTAAAGCCGGCTTCTATTTTTAATTAATTTAATAAACTTGATAATTGGCTCTTTACTGTTTATGAACGATTTGTCTATCGTGCCAGCTGATCATATTTTACGCATTTTTAAAGTCGGTTCCAAGTTAAACTCTCAAAATGTAATGGAAGTAAGACTTTTCATTCTGAATTTTAAGCTTGGTAAAAGATTATCAATGCTAAAGTGTTATTAGATAAATTGGAATCATAAAAAGTATTTAATTATTTGAAAAATGATAACTTATTTATTCAATAAAAACTTGGACAAATAATTTTAAGACATTCCACTAATGCTTTCACCTATTATTATCTAAAAAAAAAAAAGTTTTCACCTATTGTTGTTCAATTTGTCCTAGCTGATCATATTTTATGCATTTTTAAAGTCGATTCCAAGTTAAACTCTCAAAATGTAAAGGAAGTAAGACTTTTCATTCTGAATTTTAAGTTTGGTAAAAGATAATCAATGCTAAAGTGCTATTGGATAAATTGGAATCATAAAAAGTATTTAATTATTTGAAAAATGATAACTTGTTTATTCAATAAAAACTTGGGCAAATAATTTTAAGACATACCACTAATGCTTTCACCTATTATTATCTATAAAAAAAAAAAAGCTTTCGCCTATTGTCGTTCAATCTGTCCTTCACCTCACATTAAAAAAAAAAAAAAAACCACATAATTTTGTCGTTGAATCAGGTTTCAGAAAATTGTTTATTTAAAATGTGAAAAAATGTTTACATTTCTATATAAAATTAATTTATATTTACTATAAATTTAAAAAAATTATCACTTTAAAATAACTTTTATGTCATTAAATTATTTTTCTAAAATGTTTTATCCAAATCAAGAACATAAAAAATAATTCTTTAATTTTTTTAATAATCTCACATCAACCAATACTTATTGCTAGTATGGAGAGGGTCTTATTAAATTCAATTATATGCTTTGAAGCAATTTAACCTCAAGAATTCAAATCAGGTGATAATTGAATTCTATAAAATGGGGGTAGCAAGTCACTCCAACTTCTAGTGGTTTTTAGTTGATTTCTCTAGAATGTCCCTCTTATTGAAAATACAAATATTAACTTATTTATTTAAACCTTTTTGATACAATAATTATATAAATATTATAATAATGACTATCTCTATAAAAAAAATATTAATTAAAATTTAATGACATTGAAGACATAGTAGCAAATTGTAAAATACAAACAATGTCAAGTCGAGTTAATAAAAAAAATAACGTAACTAAAAAAAGTAATATATACTGTGCAAATAATATTTGAAATTATATGCTTCTTTAATATTTATTTAATTAGATCAACAATCATACGTAGGAGGATTTTAGCACACCATTATATGCTAAAGTGACACTTTGCTATATATAGTTTATGAGTGTTATATTTTGTTTGATTAAACTTGACAAGTTAATTAAATTTTATTTTATTGTATTTTTTAATTCAAGTTAATCATTATGTTTAAATTAATAGTTTTTTGTGATGAGTTGAAAGTTTAGTTATAGTTATTTTTATTTAGTATTAGTTACTAATATTGAAATGATAACAGACAAATTTTTAATATATATTTTTATAGGGAAAATTGAAATGTTAAAAAAATATAATATCCAAATTAAATATATAAAAAATACAATCTAAAAAATTAAAACAAAAATTCTTTGAATATCACAAAACAAAGATATAAACACTTACCCTATTTTGTTTGTCTCAAAGACTTATTCTATTTTTAAATTGATAAATTAAAATATTTCATTTTTATATTTAATGTTAATTAGCGTAATTATGAAATATAATTTGAAATATAAGAATAAAAATAGATAAGAATATAACAAAGCTCTTCTTAAATAATGAAATGCCTATAATACCCTTTAATTGGTCATCCGCTATTGTTCTTCTCCTCTCTCTCCCTTCATCATCAACCTTTTCCCTTACCCTCAAAGCCTACTCCTTTTTCCTTTCTAGTTTTGCACTCAGGTATAAAATAGAAGGCTACTTCAATCCTTTGCTCAAAATGTTGGACCAAAAATTTGATAGTGCTAGGGAAAAAATATTTGTTGAAGACCTTCAGTGTATGTTGTAACATCCTTCTAAATACAACCTCATCTTTAAGTCATAACATTGTACTCGAGAGTTGTTATTTACTAATTAGTGGATCTTTCTTAAATATCTATAGCAAGCTCAATTAATATGTGTAATAATTAAGCGTAATTCTATTAAAATATATAATAAAGAAATACAACATTTATTGAATACATAGTTAAGTATAAAAGGAAGCTCTTTTATGAGCTTTAATACATATATGTCCCCTATTACATTTACATACATTTAACTCCAACCTAGTATAGTAAAGTAAAAATATCAACTACTAAACTACTAATCTCGCATTCTTTCACGTAGCGGCATTATTCTCTACATCAACCTGGAGACGACATGGGAACACAAAAACACATAGAGGTGAGAATTATACAATTCTCAGGAGGACAACTCCTCAATTATGCAATTATAATGTCATCATCATTGCCCCAGCTTCGGTTTATTAAGAAAATATGAGCATGCAATATGTATATATCAAAGGTTCATTTTAAAGTTCACAAATTATCCTTCCGAAGTGAGTTTATTTTATTATTCAATCAATTAATATACACACGTAATACTACTCAATAGCATAGTATTATATTCTAAATATACGTGCCCTAGGATATGGAGGGAACTTTTCCGTACCCTTTATACATTAAAAGGGACTTTGTCATGCCCTTTACATAATAAAAGGGGACTTTCTATCTACTTAACATATACATCATCATCAAACTTATATAAGTATCCGTTCACAATATAATTTTCAATCAAGTCTCATAAACTAATCTTTTATGTTACTAGCATGCATTTACATACATCATACTTGAACCAAATGTTATTATTTCATCAATTCAAAGCATCGATTCATTTTTAACATAATGGCAGATTTCACATATTCATAGTATAATTTATTTGCACATCAAACAATCAATCCAAAGGCTATCAAAATTCTCTAAGACACTTCAATGTATCCATAAGGTTCCATAAAAACTTCAGAGCAAAAAGAGTTCTCTAACTATGCTAACAAAATTAGAAAAATTTGGTGGTCAGAAACCACTCAACCTTAGCTCAAAACCCGAAATTCATAATTTTTAACCCTAGCAAATGATTGAATCAATTCAAAAGAAAAATAACAGTTACATTTCAATATGTTATCAACACTTAGTAAAAGTTTCAAAGGAGAATTCAATCATTTGCTATGGTAGAAAAATTAGACAATTTCATAGCTTCAAGACTAGAAATTCAACAGCACCTATATAGTCTTGGTTCATATTTTTTTAAGGGATTAGGAATCAAAATCAGAGCCCAATAAAATTTGTGGAACTAGCCTAGGATTTTATCTTTAACATATAATTTTTATAGCTGATGAAATTTCCACAATTCCATCAAAAAATTCATGATCAATGATTACCTATTTAGAAGCCGAAAATCCAGCAGCATGATTGAAAATCTCTTTTCTCAAAAATGACTTCTAACACCATCCAAACACTCCACCAAAATTAACACATCACTATCCATATATTATCAACCAATATAATAAAAAAATTTGGAATAATACTAATCAGAAATGTTCATAATAAATTTAGAAAGAAAAGGGCAAAGAAAACCCTACTCTTGAAACTAGTGTATCCTTGGCTCTAAGATGCTGCAAGATGGATTTCCTTCACTTCAAAGCTCCCAAATTAGGCCCAAACCCTTCCTAAATCAGTGAGGAAGTGAGGTATCAAAGTGATAAGTGGTGAGGATTTCAAATTCCAATTGGTTGGATTGATAGATCTTGATGAGTAGAACAAGTTTTATAAAGGGATCTTAGTGTTTTAGCGATTTTGAGGTAGTGTTTTGGGGATTTGAAAGCAAGAATAAGGGTTTGGGAACAAGAACAATGGAGGAGGTGATCTTGGAGAGGTCTGGCCAAAATTGACGATGACGGAGTGATAAGGTTGGTACTTTATCCTTATCTTGGTTAAATATGTCAATTAAGTAGTCAAAATAGGTATTTCTTCATTATTCAAAAAGAAATAATGAAATGGATGAGTAGAATTTATTTTGTTGGTCAAAGAATGAATCTTGGTCATCCACTTAGCTCAAGATAAGTGGCTCAATTTGACTTGGGGAGCAAGTAGTTTTTTTGTTTAAAACTCACACGAAATTTCATCGAACGGGATGAGATATTAGCTCCTGAGTAAAATATAATAAATGAAAGGTCATGATTGAAACATATTTTTCAAGTTTCAATAATTGCCATCCACTTGGCATAAAGTGGTTGGTAAATGTTACTTGGCCACCAAGTAACTTGTAAGATGTTAAAAATCATACATCAAAACTCTACCGAACGGACAAAATACCATATCCGGGTAATCAAACATTACTTGAAAATTAATTCTAGGTATAACTTTTCATTTCTTATCATTTCTAACCTTAACACTCTCTTTACTCAGTCCCAGCCATTTCTGATCAGGATCTAAGATTTCTATTATCCCGATGGGCTTGTAGGGCGTAAAGTCACTATTCACCTAGCCTGAAAATTTTTTTTTTTTAACATATCCGTTTCCATCTTCATCGTTGCTAAAACTGTTAGATTTTTGAAATTATGACTAATAAAACTCAAATTAATTTTTAAATAATTTTTAAGGTATTACACATATACATGCATAAAGTAGTCCTAGATCTCTTTTTGAGTGGATAATTCGAGATCTTTCCATGTTTTTAAAGGGATATATGTGTGTGATAGCACTAATAAAGCTCTTTTTAGAATCAATAATTGACTTTGTTTTTAAAAAATGATGTGTTATTTATAAAGATAAAATAGTTAAAATAAAAAAAATTCAATTATCTAGTGTGGTTCATTCCAAACTTAAGAATTCAATTCACAATAGAATTCAATTCAATTTATAATTGAATTGAATTAATTCTACCTCCTTAAATAATTCCAAACACCTTATTAAGGGAGCTCTCGTCTCGAATGGTATGTTTGAATTGGTGGAGTTGGAAATGGAGTGGAGTGATATTTTTATTTGCTCCATTATTTAGATTTGTCAAACTTGAATGGAATTAATGAGAGATAGATAGACTTCATTCCATCTAATTCCAATTATTCTCACCCAAATTAGAATGAATGAGATATAATAAAAGATATTCAAACAATGGAACTGAGATATGATTCCACTCCACCCGCTCACTCTACTCCATTCTATTCCACTCAATTTCGCTCCACCACATTCCACCAATTCAAACATACATGAAGAGATTAGTAACTACTATCGATGGTGATACCTGGACAACCAAAAAAATACCTATTGCTAGTTTTTGCTTTCAATAAATTAAAAAAATGTGACTTTTTCTTCCTTTTTTTGGTACATAAACTATCTAAACCCTTTACTATTAGCTCACTCCTAATGAATTAAAGGGTGATTTTTTTTAAGGTGGATTTGGTAATGCTCTTTAGCTAGGTGCTCTGACTTATGAAGAGCATCAACCAATTTTTCTGTTTCAGTAAACCAAAAAGCTAGGGGTGCTTTTTGAAACTGGCTTATGCTCCCCAAAATTTAGAAAATTTCAAAAGACTAAGGACTCTTTTTTCAAGTTTCATTTTTAGTTTTCATTTTCAATTTTCAGTTTTCAAGATTTTAGGGATTTTGTGAAGGAAATACATATAACTGGAAATGAATCTGAAAACTAGGGACTTGTTTGGTTTAGTTTCAAGTTTTCATTTTAGTTTTTCATTTCCAGATTTTGTGAAAGAAATAAAAATTATAAAAACTACAAATTCCAGTTTTCAGTTTTAAATTTAGTTTTCAATATTTCCTTCATAAAATCTTAAAAGTTGAAAGTAGAAAATAAAACTGAAAATTAAAAACTCAAACCAAATAGACCTTAAATTTGTAATTTTTAGAATTTTCAATATTTCCTTAACAAAATGAAAAATTGAAAATGAAAATTGAAAATTGAAAACTAAACCGCAGGCCTTAATATAACCATTGAGTTTAACAAAAATCTAACTTTATTCTTCCATTAATTAAGGCTTTTATTTTTTATTCTTCCACAAATATTAATGCCCATTATAGTCATTTCATATTTTGAGAGCCACTTTATAATATATTTACCAAATACTACTTCAATTACTTACTTTATTGAGAGCAACTTTTGCATTATTTTATCAAATAGTATTATGATGACTTTTTGAGAGTAGTTTTTTGAGAGCCCAAAGAGCTTAACAATTTTTTAAGAGACAACAATACCAAACCAAGCCTTAATCTATTAAAAATGACTTGCTATTATGTTTAGAGTAGCTTTTTTTTGAAAAAACTTGTTAAAAAATTGCTTCTATGTATTTTTTTAGTGTTTGGGTTGACTTTTTAAGAAACACTTCAAATTAAAAAGTGGTTCTACTAGTTTTTTTTCCTTTTAAAAAAAGCACTTCAAATTAGAAAAGTGATTCTACCAATTTTTTTAAACTAGTGATACCTAGCTTTTGAAACAAGTAAAGAAGTAGTTTTCAATAAAATTACATTCCAAAATTATCGCTCAATATTTATTGGATAAATGTATTTTATCCTCCTAAATTTTAGGTCATACGCAATTTACACCATGACCTTTCAAATGTGTATCGCGAACACCTTAAACTTTTCAAATTATGCAAAACAATCTTTAGTGTAATTTTGGCCTAATAAAGGTAAGATTTATGTGCACTTAATTACCCTATATGTCTAATGTGTGCAACTCAACACCTTATTTGTCAATACTATGTGCGATTAACCTCCTAATTTTTTTTATTGTGTGCAATCTACACACTGTTATAACTTAAAGTTTTATATTGTTTGAAAAATAGGGGATTTTTGCATAGTTTGAAAAGTTTAGGGTATCGTAATGTACGTTTTGAAAAGTCGAGGTGTAAATTGCACATGAATTTAAGAAGGGTTAAAGCGCATTTAACCTTATTATTTATAATTATAGTTGATGCCAAACCCTTAATAAGACTTCTTCTTTCTCACTTTTCATAGTCATACACACATCTCAAATAAGCACACTCCTTTGGTAAGCCTACATTTCAACTATGTTCCTGATTTCACTTTTCAAGATACAATCATTTCCATTTATATATAATTGTTAAAGATTTTATTTAGAGATGTCCCTATCCATATAAGGGAGGACAAACGTTTGCACTAAGGCCATAAATGACACTCATATAGCTATCGATTGCAAAGATAAACTAATGTATTGGTTTATGATTATGATATGTATTGTATAGCTTGGTTGGGAAGGTGCTCCATAATCCATAATTTTTATGAAAGACTAAAGGATTGTTTATCACACAATGCACTATTGGTTTTTTTTTTTTACATTGTTGAACTTTTATTGTCCTTTTATGTAATTTTATTTTTATTTTTCTAAATATATTTATAAGTATTATTAATAATTAAAAGCACTTATAAAATTATCTATCCAATCGTAAAATAATTTTTCTTGAAAAAAAAAAGTTCTACTAAAAATGTTAAGGGAAAAAAGGTACCTTTTTTAAAAGACAATCCCAATACACTCTAAAATTCACTTTAACACCTATATTAATATTTTATCAATTTTTCTTTTTTTCAAAAGAGAAATAATAAATAGTGAATAGATTGAGTTAATGTTTATTTTAGTTATTAATTTAAAATAGCCAAATTAGTTAACATTATAAAATATGAGTAATGTTAGCCATTTGTCAACTTTTATTTAACATTCTATCAATTAAATAATGATGTGTATCGTTAAGTGATATTTTGACATATCTTATATCATCTAAAACGAATTAAGTTTAAAATGATTTATTTTAATATCTAAAATTACACAAAACAAGTTATTTAAATCTTCTTTTCAAGTTATCAAATGACACATTTCGTCAATTTTAGACATTAAAATGTATTATATAAACTTATTATACTTCATATAATACATGTTATGTCATATCTCTTAAAGTTATATATTATCATTTAATAAAGATATTGAATAAAAGTGGGATGAATGACTAACTAACTCATTTTTCAATTTTAGGGACTAATTTGACTCATTTTTAAAATGACAGCTAAAATTATTTAAGATTATAAAATTAGAGACTATAATAAACATTAACTCAAGTAAACTTTTTTCTAAAAAAAAAAAATGGCAAGCCTTGAGTGGTAAATGGAATGAGCCCTATTCATCGATTTAGGTTATGATTGAGAGAAAAGAATAAAAATAGAGGAGTGATAAGGAATAACAAGGTTAAAGTTAAATGATTATTGTTTAAAAGTAATTTTAGAGGAGGAGTGATATGGCTACAGAGGAACAATGTTCCTTCCTTATTACTCAAAACTAAACTTTTTAACCCTCTAGATTGGGTCAAGGAGTGAATCAAGTCTTTTCTATTCCATTTCTTACCTTCTTCTTCCATTTCATTATTAGCTAATTTCTTCTATCATCTATAAAACAATCAATAATAACCTTAATCCATTTTTGTTGAATCCGGAATTTTAAATATCTAAACGGGCATTCCGATTGGTGTGTACGGAATGTCCAGTTCGAGGTGTAAAAAGAAAAATATGGAATGAATGTGATGGAACCGCTATATGAAGAAGGCACGAGATAGCAGCAGTGTGTAACAGCTGCATAGCATCGTTCTCATCCTTCATCGTTTTACTATGGAAGTAGAATTCACATAAAAAAGTGGGGATTTCCGGCATTAGGGTTTTCCTTCTGGTTCTGTTCTTCTCTCTGTTTCTTCACAGAAAGAAAAAAAACCACGAAATTGAACAATCCTTTCTCCTCAGAGTCAGAGACCAAACCTGGGGAGCGAAGGTTCCCGGTTCGGTCCTCGCTCTTTGTGCTGTTGCCTCGCTCGGTTCTGCCGCTCCCTCATGGCCGATAACATGGAAATTGATTTGCCCTCCGATTCCCAATCCCTAACGCGTCGAGATCGAATCGTTCGGGTCAAATCACCATCACCGTCATTTCTTCTTAATCTTTTCCCCTTGAAATTACACTCTCACTCACTTGATCACTGTTCAATTCATTTTTCATTTCACAGACATAGGATCTCTGCGGATTAATTCAGCTTTTTCATTTTTTTCGTTCATGTATCGGTTTACTCTTATTTTTGTTCGGAAAACGCAGATAATTTTTTTTAATGTTTGATTTTGGTAAGTTTTAGGGTTTGATTATTCTTTATTTTATTTTATTTTTTTGTTTGATTGTATGTTAAAAGCTTGGTTTTTCGCGAATTTTTCAGAGGCTTGCCCAGTTCGGAGTTCCTGAGGAGCAGCTTGACCGCCCAGGTTTGGTTGCCTTTCTTAAGGATAAGAGGGAGTTGATACCTGAGCTGGTCTCTGTTATATTGCCTCCTGATGCGGAAGCGGTTGATGTTAAGGAAAAGAGGTTCCATCACAGCATGGTGTGGTTGCAGTGGTTGATGTTTGAGGGTGACCCTGCTGCTGCCCTTGCACGCCTTTCCAAGATGTCTGTTGGGCAGAAGGGTGTCTGCGGGGCAGTTTGGGGGCATAATGATATAGCCTACAGGTGCAGGACTTGTGAACACGACCCGACCTGCGCAATATGCGTTCCTTGTTTCGAGAATGGGGATCACAAGGGCCATGATTACTTTGTTATATACACCGCGGCGGTTGTTGTGACTGTGGGGATGTGACGGCCTGGAAGCGCGGGGGGTTCTGCTCGAAGCACAAGGGTGCTGAGCAGATACAGCCCCTTCCTGAGGAAATCGCGAGCTCGGTTCGCGCCTGTGCTTGGTTCTCTCTTCAATTGTTGGAAGGAGAAGCTGGCATCTGCGAGTGATTCCGTTGTGGAGAGAAAGAAGGCTGCGAATGAGCTTACTTTCGCCGTGGTTGATATGCTTCGGAATTCTGCAAGCATAGTGAGAGTTTGCTCAGTTTTGTTGCTAGGTTGTTGTTCTCAACTGATGGCTTGTTGGGTATCCTGGTGAGAGCTGAGAGGTTTTTAACTGATGTTGTTGTGAGGAAGCTCCATGAGCTACTCCTGAAGTTGTTGGGAGAACCTAGTTTTAAGTATGAGTTTGCTAAAGTTTTCCTCACTTATTATCCAAGTGTTGTAAATGAGGCCATAAAAGAGTGCAGTGACCTTCCTCTGAAGAGGTATCCTCTGCTATGTACGTTCTCTGTGCAGATTCTTATGGTGCCCACTCTTACCCAAGGTGTCAACGAAATCAATCTGCTAACCATGCTACTGGGATGTTTGGAAAAAATTTTCACTTCTTGTGCCGAAGATGGACATTTACAGGTAATGAGTTGGTATATCTCTTTAAAGGAATACCACTTTGGTACATATGATGGTAAGGTGTGCAAGAATAATGAATATGTTCTTGTTGTGAAGTTGGGTAAGAATTTTAGATTTTGTGAAATATAGCTGTTTGATTAAGAATTTTTAGATTTATGAAATATAGCTTTAATCATGTTTATATTCTTATTTTATCATGTTTTGTTAAAGATATATTGAATCCTTTTGCAGGTTTCCAGGTGGGTAAATTTGTACAAGACAACCATACGTGTTGTTGAAGCTATTCGAGTTGTTATGAGTCATGTAGTTGTGCCCAAATATGTAACCAATGACCAGCAGGACATCTCAAGAACTTGGATGAGACTTCTGTCCTTTGTGCAAGGGATGAACCCTCCAAAGAGAGAAACAGGTCAACTTGTAGAAGAAGAAAATGACAAGGTCCGTTTGCCTTTTGTTTTAGGTCATCCTATAGCCCATATTCACACTCTGTTGGTGGATGGGGCATTTTCTGATGCTAGCAATGGAGAGATGGGTGATGAAATTGTTTGGAGCTCAAATAAGAATGAATCAGATGATGGGGATAATCTAAGACATGCAAGGGGGGTCGGCTGTCCCCGGAAAGTTCTGCATGTATTGTGGCCTGTAGAAACAGTGCTTTTTCTACTTCTTCGAAGATTCCTGAGTTAAAATCTGATGCCTCTTCTCATTTGTTTCTACCGCGTTCTGTCACTTGGTTAATATCTGAGTGTTTAAGGGCTATTGAGAATTGGCTGGGAGTTGAGAATACCCTTGGAGTGCTGCCTAACATGCTGTCTCCACACAGTGGTAGTGTCTATGATGGCAACTTTTCAGCATTTAAAAGAACAATATCTAATTTCAGAAGAGGTAAATGTACTTTTGGTAAGCTTGCAAGTTCAAGTGGAGATCATCATAGGCAATGCTCTGACAACTGTGCTGATGGCCTTGAAATTGGTAAAAATGCGGTGAAGGATGGTAAACTGAAAACAAATGGTGAAATTGATTCGGAAAATACTTGCAATCAGTCTAGTGTTGATGATAGTGCAATGGAAGGAGATTTTCCTGCAGAATTAGATGGCCTACGTTTTCTATCATTGCCTTATTGGCCTAAGATAGTCTATGATGTTAGTTCACAAGATGTATCTGTACACATTCCATTACATAGATTGCTTTCCATGCTGTTAGAAAAGGCACTGAGAAGATGTTTTAGTGAATCTGAAGTGCCAGATGTGACTGATGTTTCTTCTGCAAATTCCTTGTCAACAATCTTCACTGACTTCTTTGGACATGCTTTACGGGGATGTCACCCGCATGGTTTCTCTGCCTATATTATGGAGCATCCATTGCAGATTAGAGTCTTTTGTGCTGAAGTCCATGCTGGAATGCGGTGGAAAAATGGAGATGCATCTTGTGAATGGTACAGATCAGTATGCTGGTGAGTCAGTTCTGTATTACTATATATTGCATTGATGGGTTGAAATTGATCCATTATATTAAGCTTATATCAGATCTTTACTTCCACAGGTCTGAACAAGGTCTGGAACTTGACCTTTTTCTTCTTCAGTTTTGTGCTGCACTAGCCCCAGAAGATCTATATGTCAGTAGAATTCTAGAGCGCTTTGGGCTGTCAAATTACTTATCCCTGAATCTTGATCGGTCCAGCGAGTATGTCCTCGACTCCTGAAACATGATGACCTTTTCTTTTATCTCTGTTATTTTGAATTGTTTAGACATGCTATATTCTAGGAACTTAGAACAACAATCAAAGTTCAACTAGATGGATTAGACAATGCCATAGTGTCGTATTGTAAACCATGTCTACAATCAAACCAATGAAATACAAATCTTATGAACTAGGAAGTTAATGGCATATGATCTGTTCAAAGGTAAAATTGTTTCTTGATTGCACCATTTTGGTGTGTTTCTCTGGCAGCTCCTTTGTCACTCCTTGGTTCACTCCTTTGTTTGTAGCTCTTTTTATTAATCACTCTGTGTGCTACTGTTCTCATGCGTTCTAAGCTAGTGAGCTTGTTGCTGTATGTGATGCCTTTCCCTACACCTATATCTAGTCAAACTCATCTACATCAATTTGTAACGTCCTTTGTAAAAAGCTGATTGAAATTGAAGTCCCGCAATGCTTTCCTACATTTCCCATGGTTCCACTCATTGTTATATTAAAGAAACTTTTTCTGTAGCATGATTATAAGATTCTTAGAATTGAGTGCTTAACTCCACCTCAAAAGCTAGATGAAGGGGGAGGATTGCTCGAGCAAAGACTATTTTATCTGTATGCCTAGTCGATCTGGGACTTAACACACCCCTTCATGTCCAGGACTAGACATATAAAGCATGAAGTACGTAGGATTTGACATCTCGGGTGGCCTAACATTAAGTATAGGATAAGCTCTAATACCATCTTAGAATGGAGGGTCTAACTCCATCTCAAGAGCCAAGCTCAAGAGGGTGGATCACCCAAGTTATTGTAAAGACTAGTTTGGCGATATATTTAGCCAATGTCGGATTTGACAAAGATGAAGGTGCTAGGCAATAGAAGTTTTGTTGCTGACATTTTAACTTTTGGATAAATTTGTCTCATTTGTCATTTTAGATGTTTTGGGAGGAGTAAAGAACGCAAGGTTCATTGGTGTTGCGCACTTTATGCTGTAATTTGGTGTTTGTGGTTGAAGTAAAGTGCAAGAATTTTCAAGGACTATTTCTTGCTGTTGCCTGTTAATTTTTTTAAAGATAAAGTGGTCTCCTTAACTTATTGTTTTTAGAGGTTTTTCTTTGTTAAAAATATAGAGCTACAGGAAATGGCCATGCCACTATTGTAGGAAGAAGAGGAAACCAGAGGCAGAGTGATAGCCAGTGGGTGATGTCAAGATTGAGCATGATGAAACAGTGGCAGCATGCACTGCAGGATGTTTCAGCTAATGAGACAGATCCTTGTGTGGTGGCCAGTGTGCCATTGGTGACGGAAAAGATGCATGCAGGAAAGCAGGTGTTGGCCAACTGCGAGATACAAGCGACCAACGGGGTTCCTCCTCCGACAATAAGGACAGACTACAAAGGTGGCTGCACAGCACAGTTGCATTAGTGGCTGCTGAGAACAGATAAAGGGGCAGGGGTAGAAGGGAAATTTTTTAAATGGAGCTCATTTTCTGCCAACAAACATTTGATTCAGATGTTAATGGGCCAGACCCAAATTATAGGGGAGACGGATTGGGATTCTACTGACAGACTATTTGATGAGCTTAATGGACCAATGCAATTTAGGAGGAATTATCTTTTGGGGTATGTTTGGTTAGGGGATAAAAATGTGGAGTAAGTTTTTTGGATGAGCTCTGTGTGTAAATTCTACTGATAGAAACTATTTGATGAGCTTAATGGACCAATGCCGATTTAGGAGGAATTATCTTTTGGGGTGTGTTTGGTTAGGAGGTAAAAATGGGAGGTTAGTTTTCATGGATGCCATGAAAACTCATCCATGAAAACTAACCCCCTGTTTTTACCTTTCAACCAAACACACCCTTGGTGTTGAAAGGCAAGGCCTTGCTCAATGCAATGAAAGGGGCTGTCTTTGAAGGAAGAACATTGGATTTGAATGCAGAGTAGAGGTTCAGCCAATTATATTTCAAGCAATGGGATTTTGATGCAATTACTTGGGATGTAGTATGAGTCCTTGTATACCTTTAGGACAAGGTGGATCTATTTGGGAAGTATTTTGTTAGGAACCAGTTTAAACAGTTTCATGAGGGGATTAGCATTTACAAAGAAAGAAAGAAAGAAAGAAAGGGGCATACATGGAACATTAGAATTAGAGAATTTTGAGGATTTTGTGGGCCCTACTGGCCCTAACTAATTTGCTGTTGTGTGCTTGTGTGCGCGGGCAAGGTGGGGTGTGTGCGATTCTGTTAGAGTGGGTATATATGTAATGGGGAGGGACGTGAGAAAGGTACAACTTTTGGCATAGCCTTGGGCTTAGGAGAGTTTTGAGCTGCTATAGTGCTCAAGTTTCTCCTTGTTTCTGCAGTTTACATTTCGCAGAGATTACTCTCAATACACTAGTACTCTTCCATTTCTCTTTCTTTTTTCTTGTGGTTTTTAACATATTTTAGGAACCGGACCTATAATTAATGAGCCTTACTAGTTAGTAATTAGAACTATAAAAGAGAATGTTAGACCTGGGAACGATCAGGTGAGAGGTCTGAAGCTTAGAAACTAGAAGAGCAAGGATTCTCTCAAATACTTCTAACCTTCGTATTCTCAATAGGAAATAATACTTTCTTTAGTTTTCTTGCATATTCTGATCTAGTTCTAGCAACTTATCTCTCAAAATTTCTACGTTGAAGAAAAGATTTGGCTTAGAAACTAGACTTGGTTATGCAAACTATAATCCTTGCACTCTTCATTTCTTAATGCTTATTTAACTGGATTGTATGCCATTCTAGCTTGTTACTTGTTGGAACCTTTGGGCCCTCCAGTTCTTACCCATTTCTTTTGTGTCGATCTCATTGTTGCCCATGAGACGGCGACTTCTAAAATTGTTACGTCTGTCTCATTCTTTGTCCTCATGCATGACACTGAATTTATAAATTCACCTTTTTATTAGAATATTATCTCTAATATCTCCAATTATGCATTGATTGAGTTAGACAAGAAAGTGGTTCACTTTAAAATCACAACAATTCAATACCTACTAAATTATCCTCATTTGATTGTTTATTATTGTGAAGGACCAACTCTTCTAAAACTAAAGCTGTTAGGAGCTGGCCCATTAATATTTCATATCACTAACATGCCACTTACCCTGGAATCTAGAGATTAAAGTGTGGATAATGGAGAAGCTCACTTTACCTTATGTTAATATTTAATATTAATTGTGAAGAATGATGGCAGCAAGGATCAAATTCCTGATCACTTGATAATATAATCCAAGTTTATACCATGTAACACACCAGTTCTGTAAAAAGTTCGAGCTGTTAGTAAATGTCCTTGAATGATTTTTTTTTTTTCAAATATCTAACACGCATCGAAAGTTTTGCTTGTTTACTTTTGGCAGAGTCTGATCATGATCTTTTGGTGATCTCTTAAGGTCTTAGGTTAATGATGATCATATATTACTTATATTCAGTTATATTATGTTGAGCTGTGTTGTGCTCATGTATTATTTCTGTCGTGTTTTCTTGTCAATTTATATGATGTTTTAGAAATATTTTGTTTAATGATGAAAGCTTTCTTATTTACAGGTATGAATCTGTTCTAGTCCAGGAGATGCTTACCCTTATTATCCAAATAATAAAAGAACGGCGCTTTTGTGGGTTAACTACTGCTGAAAGTTTGAAAAGAGAACTAATTTATAAGTTATCCATTGGGGATGCCACTCATAGTCAATTGATGAAGTCTCTTCCTCGTGACCTCTCAAAGTTTGAACAGCTTCAAGACATTTTGGATACAGTTGCTGTTTATTCTAATCCTTCTGGCTTCAATCAGGTTTTGTTTACTCCTTAAGAAATTATCAATTTCTTCTTCTGCTAGCCTTTATTTACCTTGGTTTTCATCCGTTGTATTAGGGAATGTATTCTCTGCGATGGCCGTTCTGGAAAGAATTGGATTTATATCATCCCCGTTGGAATTCAAAGGATTTACAAGTTGCTGAAGAAAGATACTTGAGCTTCTGTAGTGTCTCTGCACTAACAACTCAGCTGCCCAAGTGGACCAAAATTCATCCTCCTCTGAAGGGGATAGCCAGAGTAGCCACTTGTAAAGTTGTCCTACAGATCATCCGTGCAGTGCTGTTTTATGCTGTTTTTACTTTTAAATCAGCTGAATCGAGTGCTCCTGATGGTGTTCTTCTACCTGCACTGCATTTGCTATCATTATCACTAGATATCTGTTTTCAGCAGAAAGAATCTGGTGAGAGTGATGTGGCGCAAATTCCCATAATAGCCTTTGCTGGAGAAATAATTGATAAGAATTCTTTTTATGGTCCTGGAAAGCAAAGCTTATTATCACTTCTTGTCTTATTGATGGAAATGCATAGGAAAGAAAATGTGGACAGATTCGTAGAAGCAGGTGGTTGCAGTCTATCAACTTTAATTGAAAGCTTGCTGAAGAAATTTGCTGAGATTGACGAAAGATGCATGACTAAGTTGCAAAATCTTGCTCGTGAAGAAGTGAATCATATTTTTGAACGGGGAATGGGTGATTAATTTGACTCTTTTTTAATGTTAGAAATTAATAAGACTCATTTTAAAAGTGAGGGATAAAAATAATTTAATATTATAACATCAGATATTAAAATGAGCATTAATTCAAGTAAAAAGGAAAGCCTTCGGTGGTAAATGGAACGAGCCCTCCTTATGGACTCAATCTGTTTTTGTTGAATCCAGATTTTTAAACATTTCTATTGGTGGTTGGATTCCGATTAGTTTGTACGGAATATCTAGTTAGAGGTGTAATGGAGAAAATTATGGAATGAATATAATGGAATCCAGGCTTTATTACCAAAATAAAACAAAATACGTTATGTATCGAAATAAACTAAAAAACCATTTGATAGTTAATTAGATAGAATTGTATATGGGTGAATATGTTGGGAGTTATGTATATTCATGTGTAAATTGAATATCTAAAGGAGCTTAGCGCATTCTATGTGATTTTAATACGTTTGGGATTCTTATGTATTTGACATTTTAAGGGGTTCAAATACCAAAATATAAATAAATAACATAAATTTATATATATTGTTCACATTTCACAATAATAAATCATAATTGACAAGTTTAAAACATAATTATACAAGTAAACTCCAAAGTTGTACATCACAAATCATAATTCATGACAATACAAATAAAGTTATTGCATTTTTTTTTATTAGTCATATTAGATTTTTTTTTTGAGATTTAAAAAAAGATATCATTTAGCACAAAAAAAGCAAAAAAAAAAAAAAAATCGACCTGGTCCAGGGGCAAGTCATCGATTTTTATACAAACCTTCAGTCGAACTAGTTTTGATGCAAGATCAATCAAAATGGCTAGACTCATAATTTGATTGGTCTAGCTAATTTTCAATACTATGAATAAGAATGTAATAAAGCTCTTCTCAAATAATGAAATGCCTACAATACCCTTTAATTGGTTATCCGCTATTGTTCTTCTCCTTTCTCTTCCTTCTTCATCGATCTCTTCCCTTCTCCTTTTTCTTTTTAGTTTTGCACTATCAATTTGAAATAGAAGGCTAATTCAATCCTTTGTCTCAAAATGCTGGACCAAAAATTTGATAGTGCTGGGAAAAAATATTTGCTTAAGACCTTCAGTGCATGTGCATGCACAAAGTAGTTCTAGGTCTCTTTTTGAGTGGATAGTTCGAGATCTTTCCATGCTTTGAGGGATATATGTGTGTCATAGCACTAATAAGACTTTTCTTAGGATCAATAATTGACTTTGTTTTTAAAATTTGATGCGTTATTTATAAAGGTAAAATAGTAAAAATAAAAAAAAATTCAATAATCTAGTTTAACGGTTCATTCCAAATTTAATAATTCAATTCATAATGGAATTGAATTAGGTCTACTCCTTAAATCATTCCAAACACCTTATTAAGGGAGCTTTTGCCTCGAATGTTATATTTGAATTGGTGGAGTTGGATGGAGTGTGGAATGGAGTGGAGTGATATTTTTATTTGCTCCATTATTTGGATTTGTCAAATTTGAATAGAATATAGGAGAGATAGATGGATTTCATTCCATCCAATTCCACCAATTATTCTCAATTTTCTTCCCCAAATTGGGTTGAATGAGATAGAATAAAAAAGTCTAAACAATGGAATGGAGAAATGATTTCACTCCACTCTGTTTCACTCTACTTCATTTTATTTCACTTCATTTCACTCCACCACATTTCACTAATCCAAACATCCTAGAAGGAATAGTCACTGCTCTTTGCGATACCTAGGCAATAAAAAATATACCTATTCCTAGTTTTTACTTTTAATAAATAAAAAAGTGTGACTTTTCTTTCCTTTTTGTTGGCACTTTAACTATCTGAACCCGTTACTATTAGCTCACTCGTAATGAATTAAAGGGTGACTTTTTCGTAGGGTGGGTTTGATAATGCTCTTTAGTTGGGTGCTCTGGCTTATGAAGAGTATAAGCCAATTTTCTGTTTGGTAAACCAAAAAGTAAGGGTGTTTTTGAGAGCACCTTATGGGTTGCTTTTTAAAACTAGCTTCTACTCTCCAAAATTCAGAAAAAATTTAAAAAACTAATATAACCATTGAGTTTAATAAAAATCCAACCTTATTCTTCCATCAGTTAAGACTTTTAGTTTTTTATTCTTTCCATAAATATTAAGGCCCATGATAGTCATTTCATATTTTGAGAGTCACTGTATAATATATTTACCAAACACTACTTCAATGGCTCTGCTTATTAAGAGTAACTTTTGCATTATTTTACCAAATAGTACTACGATGACTTTTTGAAAGCCTAAAGAGCTCAACATGTTTTTTAAGGTAGCAATATAAAATCAAGCCTTAATCTATTAAAAATGACTTGCTATTATGTTTAGATTAGCTTTTTTCCAAAAAAAAAAACCTTTTAAAAAAGTGCTCCTGTGTATTTTTTTTTTAGAGTGTTTGGGTTGACTTTTCAAAAAACACTTCAAATTAAAAAGTGATATTACTAGTTATTTTTCCTTTTTAAAAAAGCACTTCAAATTACAAAAGTGGTTCTACCAATTTTTTTAAGCTAGTAATACCCAGTTTTTTGAAAAAGTAGAAGAGTAGTTTTCAATAAAATTACATTCCAAAACTATCTCTCAATATTATTTAGGGATAAATGCATTTTATTCTCTAGAACTTTAGGTCATGTGTAATTTACACATTGGCCTTTCAAAATGTGCATCGCGACAACTTAACTTTTCAAATTGTGCAAAATACCATTCAGTATAATTTTGTCAACTAATTAATGTAAAATTTATATGCATTTAACCCCCTGATATGTTTAATTTGTACAACTCAACACCTTGTCTGTGAATATTATATGCAATTGATCCTCCTAATTTTTTTATTGTATACAAAACATCATTTTATGATTTAAAGTTTTGTACTATTTGAAAAGTAGGATTTTTTGCATAGTTTGAAAAATTTTGGTGTCGTAATGCATGTTTTGAAAAAGTCATGATGTAAATTGTATATGACCTAAAATTTAGAGGTGAAATGCATTTAACCGTATTATTTATAATTACAACATTGTTCCTTGCCAAACCCTTAATAAGGCTTCTGTTTTCTCACTTTTCATAGTCACACACACACCTCTAATAAGCACATACCTCTGGTAAGCCTACATTTCAACTATGTTCCTGGCTTCATTTTTCAAGATACAATCATTTCCAGTCATATATACTTGTCAAAGATTTTATTTAGAGATATTCCTGTCCTTATAAGGGAGGACAAACGTTTGCATTGGGACCATAAATAACACTCATATAGCTATCTATTTACCAGATAAACATAACTAATGTATTGGCTGTATGATTTTGATATGTATTGCATAGCTTGGTTGGGAACATTTTGCCCATTATACTATAATTTTTATAGAAACTAAGGCATTGTTTATCACACAATGCATTATTGGTTTTTCTACGTTGTTGAACTTTTATTGTCCTTTTATGTAATTTGACTTTAAAAAAGTTATTTTTATTTTTCTAAATATATTTATAAGTACTTTTAATAATTAGAAACATTTGCAAAATTGTCTATCCAATTGCAAAATAGTTTTTCTTGAAAATAAAAACTCTACAAAAAAAGTTAAGGGAAGAAAGATACCTTTTAAAAGATAATTCCAGTGCACTCTAAAATTCACTTTAACACCTGTATTAATATTTTATCAACTTTTCTTTTTTCAAAAGAGAAATAATGAATAGTGAATAAATTGAGTTAATGTTCATTTTAATATTTGATTTTATATTAGTGAGTTATTTTAGTCCATGCATTTTAAATGAACCAAATTAGTCTTTTAAACAATAAAATGTGAGCCATATTAGCCCTCTACATTTTTATTTAATATTTTATCAATTAAATAATGATATGTAACGTTAAGTGATATTTTGACATATCTTATATCATCTAAAGTAGAATTAAGTTTAAAATGATTAAGCTATGATTGGGTGTCTAATTGGGAGTGATGTCCTAATTGGACACCCATTTAAATTTAAGTTTAAAACGAACCTCATCAACCTTAAGCTAAGATTGAGAGAATGAAAATGAAGGGAGTGGTAAGGATAACAAAGCTAATTAAGTGACCATTGTTTGTAAATAATTTAAGGGTAGAGAGTGACATTCCAAGTAAGGGACAATGCATCTTCATTTATCACTCAAAATTAAGGCTTTTTAACCATCCAAATTAGGGGTTAAGGAGGGAATAAAGTATCTTCCACTTACTCTTTATATTTTCTTCTATTCCATTATTAGCTCGTCTCTTTCATCATCTATGAAACTTCAATAATAGTCTTGATCTATTTTTGTTGAATTAGATTTTTAAATATTTATATGGAGATTCGATTGTGATTGGTGTGTACGAAGTATACAGTTTAAGGTGTAATAAATAAAAAAAGCATTGCTTTTTCAGTATAAAAAATGAATGTCTAATTGAAATATCATTTTATTATTATTTGATGTGATGAATTAATGAAAAAATAAAGACTATCATCACATCGTGATGATAGAGTTTAGGTCCAACGAAATAACCTTTGTCTAAAGGAAAATATGGAATGAATGTAATGGAACCGCTATATGAAGAAGGCACGAGATAGCAGCAGTGTGTAACAGCTGCATAGCATCATTCTCATCCTTCATCGTTTTCCTATGGAATTAGAATTCACACCAAAATTTGGGGATTTCCGGCATTAGGGCTTTTCTTCTGATTCTGTTCTTCGCTGAAAGAGAAAAAAACCACGAAATTGAACAATCCCTTTCGCCTCAGAGTCAGAGACCAAACCTGGGGAGCGAAGGTTCCCGGTTCGGTCCTCGCTCTTTGTGCTGTTGCCTCGCTCGGTTCTGCCGCTCCCTCATGGCCGATAACATGGAAATTGATTCGCCCTCCGATTCCCAATCCCTCACGCCCCGAGATCGAATCGTTCGGGTCAAATCACTATCACCGTCATTTCTTCTTAATCTGCTTTTTTCCCCTCTTGAAATTGCACTCTCACTCACTTGAACACTGTTCAATTCATTTTTCATTTCACAAACACCGGATCTTAGCGGATTAATTCAGCTTTTTTCATTTTTTCTTTATATATCGGTTTACTCTTATTTTTGTTCGTAAAACGCAGATAATTTTTTTAATCTTTCTTTCGTTAAGATTTAGGGTTTGATCATTCTTTATCTTATTTTATTTTTGTGTTTGATTGTATGTTAAAGTTTGGTTTTCGCGATTTTTTCAGAGGCTTGCTCAGTTCGGAGTTCCTGCGGAGCAGCTTGACCAGCCAGGTTTGGTTGCTTTTGTTAAGGATAATAGGGAGTTGATACCTGAGCTGGTGTCTGCTATATTGCCTCCTGATGCGGAAGTGGCGGAAGCCTTGCAAGAATCCAAGCCGGGTTCGAAGAAGTCTTCACTGGGCGTGACCATGAAGAAGAGGTTCCATCACAGCATGGTGTGGTTGCAGTGGTTGATGTTCGAGGGTGACCCTGCTGCTGCCCTTGCACGCCTTTCCAAGATGTCTGTTGGGCAGAGGGGTGTCTGCGGGGCAGTTTGGGGGCACAATGATATAGCCTACAGGTGCAGGACGTGTGAACACGACCCGACCTGCGCAATATGCGTTCCTTGTTTCGAGAATGGGGATCACAAGAGCCATGATTACTTTGTAATATACACCGGCGGCGGTTGTTGTGACTGTGGGGATGTGACGGCCTGGAAGCGTGAGGGGTTCTGCTCGAAGCACAAGGGTGCTGAGCAGATACAGCCCCTTCCTGGGGAAATCGAGCTCGGTTGCGCCTGTGCTTGGTTCTCTTTTCAATTGTTGGAAGGAGAAGCTGGCATCTGCGAGTGATTCCGTTGAGGAGAGAAAGAAGGCTGCGAATGAGCTGACTTTCGCTGTGGTTGATATGCTTTCGGAGTTCTGCAGGCAGAGTGAGAGTTTGCTCAGTTTTGTTGCCAGGTTGTTGTTCTCGACTAATGGTTTATTGGGTATCCTGGTGAGAGCTGAGAGGCTTTTAACTGATGTTGTTGTGAGGAAACTCCATGAGCTGCTCCTGAAGTTGTTGGGAGAACCTAGTTTTAAGTATGAGTTTGCTAAGGTTTTCCTCACTTATTATCCGAGTGTTGTAAATGAGGCCATAAAAGAGTGCAGTGACCTTCCTCTGAAGAGGTATCCTCTGCTGTCTACATTCTCTGTGCAGATTCTTACGGTGCCCACTCTTACCCCACGTCTTGTGAAGGAAATCAATCTGCTAACCATGCTACTGGGATGTTTGGAAAAAATTTTCACTTCTTGTGCCGAAGATGGGCATTTACAGGTAATGAGTTGGTATATCTCTTTGAAGGAATACTACTTTGGTAGATATGATGGTAAGATGTGCAAGAATAATGAATATTAGCCTGACTCTTATGCTTTTGAATAATTTTAAGTTGTTCTTGTTGTGACGTTGGGTAAGAATATTAGATTTTGAAAAATATAGCTGTTTGATTAAGGATTTTTTAGATTTATGAAATATAGCTTTAATCATGTTTATAGTCTTATTTTATCATGTTTTGTTAAAGATATATTGAATCCTTTTGCAGGTTTCCGGGTGGGTAAATTTGTACGACAACCATACGTGTTGTTGAAGATATTCGATTTGTTATGAGTCATGTAGTTGTGCCCAAATATGTAACCAATGACCAGCAGGACATCTCAAGAACTTGGATGAGACTTCTGTCCTTTGTGCAAGGGATGAACCCTCAAAAGAGAGAAACAGGTCAACTTGTAGAAGAAGAAAATGACAATGTCCATTTGCCTTTTGTTTTAGGTCATTCTATTGCCCATATTCACACTCTGTTGGTGGATGGGGCATTTTCTGATGCTAGCAATGGTGAGATGGGTGATGAAATTGTTTGGAGCTCAAATAAGAATGAATCAGATGATTGGGATAATCTAAGACATGCAAAGGTAGGTCGGCTGTCCCGGAAAGCTCTGCATGTATTGTGGCCTGTAGAAACAGTGCCTTTTCTACTTCTTCGAAGATTCCTGAGGCAAAATCTGATGCCTCTTCTCATTTGTTTCTTCCACGTTCTGTCACTTGGTTAATATATGAGTGTTTAAGGGCTATTGAGAATTGGCTGGGAGTTGAGAATACCCTGGAGTGCTGCCTAACAGGCTGTCTCCACACAGTGGTAGTGTCTATGATGGCAACTTTTCAGCATTTAAAAGAACAATATCTAATTTCAGAAGAGGTAAATATACTTTTGGTAAGCTGGCAAGTTCAAGTGGAGATCATCATAGGCAATGCTCTGACAACTGTGTTGATGGCCTTGAAATTGGTAAAAATGCAGGGAAGGATGGTAAACTGAAAACAAATGGTGAAATTGATTCAGAAAATACTTGCAATCAGTCCAGTGTTGATGATAGTGCAATGGAAGAAGATTTTCCAGCAGAAGTAGATGGCCTACGTTTTCTATCATTGCCTGATTGGCCTAAGATATTCTATGATGTTAGTTCACAAGATGTATCTGTACACATTCCATTGCATAGATTGCTTTCCATGCTGTTACAAAAGGCACTGAGAAGATGTTTTAGTGAATCCGAAGTGCCAGATGTGACTGATGTTTCTTCTGCAAATTCCTTGTCAACAATCTACACTGACTTCTTTCGACTTGCTTTACGGGGAACTCACCCGCATGGTTTCTCTGCCTATATTATGGAGCATCCATTGCGGATTAGAGTCTTTTGTGCTGAAGTCCATGCTGGAATGTGGCGGAAAAATGGAGATGCTGCTTTACTATCTTGTGAATGGTACAGATCAGTACGTTGGTAAGTCAGTTCTGTATTACTATATATTGCATTGATGGGTTGAAATTCATCGATTATATAAAGCTTATATTATTTCTTTACTTCCACAGGTCTGAACAAGGTCTGGAACTTGACCTTTTTCTTCTTCAGTGTTGTGCTGCACTAGCTCCAGAAGATCTATATGTCAGTAGAATTCTAGAGCGCTTTGGGCTGTCAAATTACTTATCCCTGAATCTTGATCAGTCTAGCGAGTATGTTCTCGACTCCTTAAACATGATCACCTTTTCTTGTATCTCTGTTATTTTGAATTGTTTAGACATGCTATATTATAGGAACTTAGAAAACAACAATCAAAGTCTTGTCCCACTGGGTGGGGTCAGCTAGATAGATTAGACAATGCCATAGTGTCATATTGTAAACCATGTCTACAGTCAAACCATTGAAATACAAATCATATGAACTATAGGAAGTTAATGGCATATAATCTGTTGAAAGGTAAAATTGTTTCTTGATTGGACCATTTTGTTGTGTTTCTCTGGCAGCTCCTTGGTTCACTCCTTTGCTTGTAGTTCTTTTTATTAATCACTTCCTGTGTGCTGGTGTTCTCATGAGTTCTAAGCTAGTAAGCTTGCTGCTGTATGTGATGCCTTTCCTTACACCTTTATCTGGCCGAACTCATCTACATCAATTTGTAACGTCCTTTGTAAAAAGCTGATTGAAATTGAAGTCCCACAAAGCTTTCCTACATTTCCCATGGTTCCACTCATTGTTTTATTTAAGAAAATTTTTCTGTAGTATGATTATAAGATTCTTAGAATTGAGGGCTTAACTCCACCTCAAAAGCTAGATGAAGGGGGAAGGATTGCTTGAGCAAAGACTATTTTATCTGTATGCCGAGTTGATCTGGGACTTAACACACCCCTTCATGTCTAGGACTAGACATATATAGTGTGAAGTACATAGGATTTGACATCTGTGGGTGGCCTAACATTAAGTATAGGATAGGCTTTAATACCATCTTAGAATGGAGGGTCTAACTCCATCTCAAGAGCTAAGCTCAAGTGGGTGGATCACCCAAGTTATTGTAAACACTATTTTGGCAATATATTTAGCCAATGTGGGATTTGACAAAGATGAAGGTGCTAGACAATAGAAGTTTTGTTGTTGACATTTTGGCTTTTGGATAAATTTGTCTCATTTGTCATTTTAGATGTTTTGGGAGGAGTAAAGAACGCAAGGGTCATTGGTGTTGTGCACTTAATTCTGTAATTTGGTGTTTGTGGTTGAAGTGAAGTGCAAGAATTTTCAAGTACTATTTCTTGCTGTTGCCTGTTAATTTTTTTAAAGATAAAGTGGTCTCCTTAACTTATTGTTTTTAGAGGGTTTTCTTTGTTAAAACTAGAGAGCTACATGAAATGGCCACTATTGGAGGAAGAAGAGGAAACCAGAGGTTGAGTGATAGCCAGTGGGTGATGTCGAGATTGAGCAGGATGAACAGTGGCAGCATGCACTGCAGGATGTTTCAGCTAATGAGACAGATCCTTGTGTGGTGGCCTGTGAGGCATTGGTGATGGAAAAGGTGCATGCAGGAAAGCAGGTGTTGGCCAACTGCGAGGTACAGGCGACCAACGGGGTTCCTCCTCCGACAATAAGGACAGACTACAGAGGTGGCTGCACAGCACAGTTGCATTAGTGGCTGCTGAGAACAGATAAAGGGGCAGGGGTAGAAGGGAAATTTTTTAAATGGAGCTCATTTTCTGCCAACAAACATTTGTTTCAGATGTTAATGGGCCAGACCCAAATTATAGGGGAGACGGATTGGGATTCTACTTACAGACTATTTGATGAGCTTAATGGACCAATGCCAAGTTGGGAGGAATGATCTTTTGGGATGCGTTTGGTTGAACAGTAAAAACATGGGGGTTAGTTTTCATTGCAACCAGAGGGACTGTCTTTGGAGGAAGAAAATTGGATTCAAAGGCAGAGTAGAGGTTCAGCCAATTATATTTCAAGCAATGGTATTTTGATGCAATTACTTGGGATGTAGTATGAGTATGAGTCCTTGTATACCCTTAGGACAAGGTGGATCTATTTTCAGAAGTATTTTGTTAGGAACCGGTTTAACTAGTTTCATGAGGGATTAACGTTACAAAGAAAGAAAGAGGGGCATAAATGGTATATTAGAATTAGAGAATTTTAGGGATTTGTGGGCCCTAGAGGCCCTAACTAATTTGCTGTTGTGTGCTTGTGTGTGCGGGCAAGGTGGGGTGTGTGTGATTCTGTTAGAATGGGTATATATGTAATGGGGAGGGACGTGAGCAAGGTAGGGCTGGTAGGCAACTTTTGGCATAGGCTTAGGCTTAGGAGAGTTTTGAGCTACTATAGTGCTCAAGTTTCTTCTTGTTTCTGTAGTTTATATCTCAGAGATTACTCTCAATACAGTAGTACTTTCTTCCATTTCTATTTCTTTCTTCTTGTGGTTTCTAACATTTTTAGGAACCAGACCTATAATTAATGAGCCTTACTAGTTAGGAATTAGAAGTATAAAAGAGAATGTTAGACGGAGGAAGGATCAGATGAGAGGTCTGAAGCTTAGAAACTAGAAGAGCAAGGATTCTCTCAAATACTTCTAACCTTTGTATTCTCAATAGGAAATAATACTTACTTTCTTTAGTTTTCTTGCATATTCTGATCTAGTTCTAGCAACTTCTCAAAAATTTCTACGTTGAAGAAAAGATTTGGCTTAGAAACTAGACTTGGTTATGCAAACTATAATCCTTGAACTCTTCATTTCATAATGCTTATTTAACTGAATTGTATGCCGTTCTAGCTTGTTACTTGTTGGAACCTTTGGGCCCTCCAGTTCTTACCCATTTCTTTTGTGTTGATCTCATTGTTGCCCATGAGATGGCGACTTCTAAAATTGTTACGTCCGTTTCATTCTTTGTCCTCATGCATGACACTGAATTTATAAAGTCACCTTTTTAGTAGAATATTATCTCCAATATCTCCAATTATGCATTGATTGTGTGAGACAAGCAAGTGGTTCACTTTAAAATCACAACAATTCAATACCTACTAAATTATCCTCATTTGATTGTTTATTATTGTGAAGGACCAACTCTTCTAAAACTAAAGCTGTTAGGAGCTGGCCCATTAATATTTCATATCACTAACATGCCACTTACCCTAGAATCGAGCAGGATTAAAGTGTGGATAAAGGACAAGCTCACTTTACCTTATGTTAATATTTAATATTAATTGTGAAGAATGATGGCAGCAAGGATCAAATTCCTGATCACTTGATAATATAATCCAAGTTTATACCATGTAACACACCAGTTCTGTAAAAAGTTTGAGCTGTTAGTAAATGTCCTTGGATGATTTTTTTTTTAAACATCTAACACGCATAGAAAGTTTTGCTTGTTTACTTTTGGCAGAGTCTGATCATGATCTTTTGGTGATCTCTTAAGGTCTCAGATTAATGAAGATCATATATTACTTATATTCAGTTATAGTATGCTGAGCTATGTTGTGCTCAAGTAATATTTCTGTCGTGTTTTCTTGTCAATTTATGTGATGTTTTAGATATATTTTGTTTAATGATGAATGGTTTCTTGTTTACAGGTATGAATCTGTTCTAGTCCAGGAGATGCTTACCCTTATGATCCAAATCATAAAAGAACGGCGCTTTTGTGGGTTAACTACTGCTGAAAGTTTGAAAAGAGAACTAATTTACAAGTTATCCATTGGGGATGCCACTCACAGTCAATTGGTGAAGTCTCTTCCTCGTGACCTCTCAAAGTTTGAACGGCTTCAAGACATTTTGGATACAGTTGCTGTTTATTCTAATCCTTCTGGCTTCAATCAGGTTTTTTTTACTCTTAAGAAATTATCAATTTCTTCTGTTAGCCTTTATTTACCTTGGTTTGCATCCGTTGTATTAGGGAATGTATTCTCTGCGATGGCCGTTCTGGAAAGAATTGGATTTATATCATCCCCGTTGGAATTCAAAGGATTTACAAGTTGCTGAAGAAAGATACTTGCGTTTCTGTAGTGTCTCTGCACTAACAACTCAGCTGCCCAAGTGGACCAAAATTCATCCTCCTCTGAAGGGGATAGCCAGAGTAGCCACTTGTAAAGTTGTCCTACAGATCATCCGTGCAGTGCTGTTTTATGCTGTTTTTACTTTTAAATCAGCTGAATCACGTGCTCCTGATGGTGTTCTTCTACCTGCACTGCATTTGCTATCATTATCACTAGATATCTGTTTTCAGCAGAAAGAATCTGGTGATAGTGATGTGGCACAAATTCCCATATTAGCCTTTGCTGGAGAAATAATTGATGAGAATTCTTTTTATGGTGCTGGAGAGCAAAGCTTATTATCACTTCTTGTCTTATTGATGGAAATGCATGGGAAGGAAAATGTAGACAGCTTTGTAGAAGCTGGTGGTTGTAGTCTATCAACTTTAATTGAAAGCTTGCTGAAGAAATTTGCTGAGATTGACGAAAGATGCATGACTAAGTTGCAAAATCTTGCCCCTGAAGTAGTGAATCATATTTCTGAATGTGTTCCAACTAAAGATTCAATTATCCCATTGTCAGCTTCTGATAGTGAGAAACGCAAGGCAAAAGCTCAGAGAGGCAGGCTGCAATAATGGTAGGTTGTATTTTTATTTTTCTGTCAATGATATTGAATAGTGTGTTATTCTGTTCACAGCCTATTATGTGATTGTATGGCAAGACAAATCTGAGGCAATGGTGTTAATTATTAGAATATTTATGTTAAAAATAAGAAAATATCTATTAATATCTCATTATAATTTAGAATATTTCATATCATATCTTAGATTGATTTATATTGATTTAGGTTGATTCATTATGATTAGATTTTATCTTTAATTTATAAATATGATTACCCTATTGTATTACAATCACAACACTATATATCAAATATACTTTCATATTATTGAGTCTCTATTCTCTATCTTTTCTTCCATTCAATTTCAACATGGTATCAGAGTGGTACCATCCACCATGACCTGTGTTCATCATTCCATCAGAGATTCCAGGTAATTTGGAACTCACTTGTACTATTTCCCTTACTATCCCAACATTGCTCTACCTACCAAGCCGTTCAATTTTGCTATAGGTTTGACAATGTTCTTCCTTTCTAGAAAATTTCAAACATGAAACCACTACTGTTTCTGCTTCTGGCCACTTTTCTGCGATCTTCCGTTCTCCTTCCTGCTGTGTCAACCCCTAGGTGACTTTTCGTTAACCCCTCCGGTAGTGTCTTGACCTTCCCTCACTCTGTTGTGTGTCACTTCCAATAGTAAGAGAACCATTGTCCACACCTGCCACCGCCTGGTGGCTTTTCCAGCACGATCTCGGCTCGACGAGCCCACCACCATGCTCGCCTCCTCCTGCGGCCCACCCTTGGCGACTATGTCCTCGTTCCAGCAACCACGTGCTCTCACGAGCGTTCTCTCTCTTTGCGAGACCAACTCTCGCCGCGCTTCCCTGTGTGTGGCCGCGCGCCTGGTGGCTTCTCGGCCGCCCCCTGTCGTGCTTGCTTGCTGCCACTTTTCAAATCTGTCCTTAGTTTTGCAATCCTTGCACTCCATCAACATCACCTTTTCTTATTTCCGATTTTACCCCTATTTTGTGCCATGGCTCTCTGTGACTTCTCATTTGCTCACAATGCTATCCCGACTTCTTTGGATCTCCAATCTTTCAACTATTCAAGGCTTCAATATGTTGTTCTTGCAATCTATTGTTGCATGTACAGGAAATTTCCGCTGCCTTCATTGCGTCTCTTCAGGCACTTAGCTGTGTGTGTCTCTTCTTTTCCTAGTCGTGCAATTATCCAACAAGTTGTTCAAGCTGATGTTCATTCCAGCTGCCTTGTTGTGTTATCTCTTTTGGACGCATTCAGCATCCTTGAGTTCTCTTGCTAGTCTTCAATGGAGATCATTTTTATATTTCAAGGGTTTAATTGTAACAAGCTTAAAGCTTAGTAAGCTTTAGCTTGAGGGGGAGTGTTAGAAATAAGGAAATATCTATTAATATCTCATTATATCTTAGAATATTTCATATTATATCTTAGATTGATTTATATTTATTTAGGTTGATTATGTCATAAATAGGATTACCCTATTGTATTACAATCACAACACAATATATCAAATATACTTTCATATTATTGAGTCTCTATTCTCTCTCTTCTTCCCCTCAATTTCAACAATTTAAATTCAAACTTAAGAGATTTTGAAAGGCAATCTTTTTGTGTTTTTTAGGTGGGTAGTTTACTGCCTAAGGAAGACATTTGGTTGCAAATGTTCTCCATTGTGCTAAACATTGTTCATTTACTTTATATCATGCCAGTCATGACTGATTGGTGGTGCCAATTTAATTACCTTCACCATCTGAATCAATTTCTTTGTTTATTTGGTTTCTAATGAAGGAAAAAATGAGAGCCCAACAGACCAAATTTTTGAGCATTGATTCCATGGTTGATGATGGTTCTCAAGTTGTGCATGAAGGAGACTTAGACATTGAACATGATGCTGAAGAATCTAAACAAGTTGTTTGCTCTCTTTGCCATGATCACAATTCAAGACATCCGGTTTCATTTTTTATTCTTCTTCAGGTATAAGGCAGTAATATGTACCTTCTGTGAGGTCAATCATGCAGTTTCTAGTTTGCTGCACTGCACTTTTATTAATATAATTTGCTGTTACTTACTTTGGCCCCTCTACCTTCTTATTTTTTTTTAATATCTACAAGAAATCTAGGCTTGTGAGTTCCGTTGACAGGGGTCCCCCATCATGGGACCAACTTCGCATCACATATAAAGAGCAGACACCCATTACCAGAACCAAGGTGACAGATACATTGGCTGAGAATTGGAATTCAAGTAGTTCTGGAACAACTTCATCTTCTCACTTAACTCAGATAATCGAGAATGCTGCCAACGAATTAGCTTCTAGTGGGCAACCTGAGGAAGTTAATACTTTTTTACAGTACATCAAAAATCAGTTCCCAGCTATGGGAAATTTTCAGCTCCCAGACACATTTTATGATGAAAAAGAGAAGACCCCATATACTTTTGAGACATTAGAGCAGGATATGTACTTTTCCATTCATGATGAAATGCATGATCCTGTGTCTACCTCTAATTTGATGAATGAGGTTGAGAACATACCAACAGCTGGAGAGAATCCAAATATTATGATAGATATGGGATCTGTTTTGCTTGGGAAATACACAGCTGACCTTGTGAGAGAGATATCAGAAAATTCTTCTGCGTCTGAAAGTGCTTCTAATGAGACTGCTTCTGTAGAATCAACATCAAAGCATCCAGCATATGATGGATTTGGCCCTACAGATTGTGATGGAGTTCATCTTTCCTCATGTGGGCATGCAGTACATCAAGGGTGTCTTGACCGGTATTTATCTTCATTAAAAGAAAGGTATGTTTTATTTGGAGCTATATTCATAACTTACTAATTTTTCTTCTTGAAGTGTGTGATCTGTGAATATCCATCATAGTCACTTTTATGCCTGAATTTATATTTTTCTTCTTAGTTTTACCCTGCAGCTATTTTCTGGCCTTTTGAGATCAACCAAACCTTATGCAAATACTTGTTTTTAATTGTTACACTCTTGATTAAATTTACTTCCAGATAGCTTTTTATCATAGAAAAAGAAATTTGTCAATATGTCAATGAGAAAGGAGTATGAAGAGGGACAATAAGGTATCCTCTCACAAAGAAAGCAAAAGAAAACATGTAGGTTTTAAGAGAGTGGCCATGAACAAGGCATGCCTGTCTCACTGCATGTCCTGTATATCTAACTAGCAGAGAAACACCTCTAAATGGGTCATTAGTAGAACACCACATAGAAGCTAAAGAGATAGCCTTGGCCCAAGTTCCCTAAAGATGATGTTCCTTGGGAAATTTTAACTTATTTTTCAGTCAAAGAAATCAGAGAATAGCATAAAAGAATAATTTTATAAAGAAGAAGAAAGGAAGAATACGATGACATAGGAGGACAAGAGATCATCTGTGAAGGATGATGGCTAATAAAAGAGGAAAACATCAATAAAGCCAAGCTTCCAATCTCTCAACATATATGAGAGAGAAAGGTCATGAGCTTTACACCAAACAAAGGACAAATGCCTGGTATTATCCCCACAAGAGTTGTTTGTCCGAAATTCTGTTATTAAAAATCTGGAAATTATGCTCTAAACAAATACTGACATCAAATAGATGCATTAAAAATCCAGAAATTATACTCCAACCAAATACTCCAAATAGAGGCATAGATTGTGCACTGCGTGTATATACCATATGTGTAAGTTTTTTATTTTAGGTCCTAACTAATAGTTTGTGGTTTTGTTTAGTGTTTTTTCCTTCTTCTGAATATCAATTTTAATATTCATTTAATAGATAAGAATTTCATTTTACTAAAAAGTTCTTATTTCATCTTACTATTCTATTTCTTCATTAAACTATTTCATTTTGGACTTTCAGATTTAAAGGTAATTAATGGCGAAAAATAGGTGTAAGAATGAACCTCTAAACTTGAGTATGTTTGGTTGAGGGATAAAATGAGAAAAATGTTCTTGGATGTGTTCCATGTATAAAAATATAAATGGAACTTATCCATGAAACTTTTGTTCCCATTTTTATTTTCTGGTTGGGGGATAAAATGGGTATAAATTTTCATGGATGAGCTCCATTTGTAAATTTACACATGGAGATCATATCCTTATGCCTCATTTTTACCCGCAACCAAACATATCCTAAGAGTGAAATTCTTCATCACTTCTAAATGATCTTAACCCTATATAATTTGTGTGTGTGTGTCCTATGTAAAGAAATGGTTAAAATATAATGTATTGGGGGTGAAGTTTTTCACAAAGTACGAGTTATTATTGTTGTAGTTGTTATAATAACTGAGCATATAAAATGCCCTAATATTCCTAATATTGGTCGGACAGATCTGTTAGAAGAATTGTTTTCGAAGGAGGACATATTGTTGACCCAGATCAGGTATAACTCTATTATTTCATTATTATTTTTATTTTGCAAGGGTTGATGGTTGATAAAACCATCTGTTATGGTGTCTCATACTCTTTTTTTTGTTTTTTTATTTTCTTTCAAAGGGAGAGTTTCTATGCCCAGTGTGCCGCCGACTTGTAAATTGTGTCATGCCAACTTTGCCTGGAGAGTTACAGAGGCCTTTTAAGCAGTCTATTGGCTTGAGTATTGGTTCAATAAATACTGCAGCCCCCTCAGCTGAATTGAGTGATGTGAATTGTTCACTTCGCATTCAGCAAGCATTGAAGCTCTTGCTATCAGCTGCCAATACTGTTGGGAAAGATAAGTTCCTAAAAGCTATTCCTTTGCGGCAGTTTGATGGAACCAGACCAAATCTTGAAAAATTCTCCCGGGTGCTTTCTAAAATGTATTTCTCAGGCAAACAAGAAAAATTATCAAGATTTGCCAGACTAAACCATTCAATGCTGATGTGGGACACTCTTAAGTACTCCTTGATATCAATGGAGATTGCTGCACGCTGTGGAAAGTCTTCTTTGGCTCCAAACTTTACTCTTAGTGCCATGTATGAAGAGCTTAAATCTTCAAGTGGCTTTATATTATCATTGTTATTGAAACTTGTTCAAAAGACACGGAGTAAAAATTCTCTTCATGTGCTTCAACGATTTAGAGGTGTTCAACTCTTTGCGAATCAATTTGCTCGGGGGTTTCCCTGAATTATGCAAATAATGACGAGTCTGGGAGAGGTATAGTTCTTGTTGTTTGTTTGTACTGTTTCTATTTCTTTAAAAATGATTTTAGTAACTTATTTAGCATGTGCTTTGCTGTTCTTTGTTACAACATTTTACAGCCTGTCTAAAGCCTGAATTAAAGATAAGGGCTGTGTTAGGGAGTTGACAGCTAACATAAAACTCTGTCGAATCTTCATAGTATGGGATCAGGACATCTAGCATATGTTAATCTTTTTTTCTTTTAAATATGAATATTAGCTGTTCGATTTGGAAGGTTTACTGTTGATTATTACTTAATGATTTATAGTTCACCGATTGCAAGAGAAATCCTTTTCACATTCGGCAGGAAAATCTTTCTTTTTGGTTGAGTTTGGTATGAGAGCGAAAATAGATAGAAATTTTGATAGATTAGATTTGTATGTAATTTTATATATAAATCTAATCATTGATTTTTTTTCCCCTCTAATTTTACCCCATATCAAGTGCATGCTTTTTTTTTTTTTTTTCATTTCATAGGATAAAACAGCTCTTGGTTGGAAATTTGTTAGGCTTAAAGTTGTTTCTACTGTTGTGTTGGAATAAAAGGCTCTCACCCTAATGACTTGCAATTTCAACTTGAATTTCCATAATTTTGTTTCTTCCTTTTAATAAAGTGGAGGCTTTTCTCTGCTTCTGAACCTGTAATTTAATTGGTTACTGCTGATAACAGTACTGATCAATTTATTTGTTTGTTTGCCTTGACTTGATGCTAGAAATTTGCTTGAGTTTATACTCTCAATTGTTTATTCTAGTTGGGTAGCAAGTGTTTGTATCTTCCACTGACTTTACTTTCTGGTAACTGCTATATATTCACAGGTGATATGTTATCTATCTTAAAGCATATAGAAATGGACCTATCAAACGTCGACATACACTTTTGGAGACGGGCTTCAGATCCTGTTCTTGCCCATGATCCTTTCTCCACGTTGATGTGGACTCTCTTTTGTCTACCGTATCCATTTTTGTCATGTCAAGAATCTTTGCTATCCCTTGTGCATGTTTTCTATGTAGTAGCTGTAACCCAGGTTGGTCACTTTGCTTCCAACTCAATTAAATGACATGTTCTCTGATAGTGTCTGTTTCCTAATCAATTTGCATCTGGTTGCAGGCTATAATTTTGTATAATGAGAAATCTCTGCATAAATTAAGTGAATCAGGTCTTTCGGATTGCCTGATTACTGACATATGTAAAATTATGGGCGAGTCTAGATGTGCTCAGCAGTACTTTGTGTCAAACTATTTTGACCCTAATGTTGATATTAAAGATGCAATTCAGAGGTTTAGCTTCCCTTATTTGCGAAGATGTGCATTATTGTGGAAAATACTTTATTCCTCTATCCCTGCACCGTTTTGTGATGAGGAAAATATGTTGGATAGATCATGGTATGCCCCAAATGACACAATGGACATGGCCAATATTGATATGTTTGAGGTCACTAAAATTCAAGAACTTGAGAATATGTTTCAAATTCCCACATTAGATGTGGTTCTCAAGGATGAACTTTCAAGATCTTCAGTCTCTACTTGGTGCCATCATTTTTGCAAGGAATTTGAATTGCATGGTATCCAACGAAATATGCATGTAACACCTGCTGTTCCATTTGAGTTGATGAGATTACCAAATGTTTATCAGGATCTTTTGCAGAGGTATTTTTAACTATATTTTACGTGTTTGTTGAGGTACTGTATTACTATTTTTATATTCATATGATATCTATAAATAAGCAGGTGTATCAAGCAACGCTGCCCTGAATGTAAATTACCTCTTGATGAGCCTGCATTGTGCTTGTTGTGTGGTAGATTGTGCTCCCCAAGCTGGAAATCATGCTGCAGGTTCATTTTCTACCAATTTCATCATTGGTTCACAGACTTTGCTTAGAAATGCTTTTTGAACATTTATAGTTTGGTTGGTGGTTCTTATGTTGTACTTAGATATTTCCTTTTGTTCAGATTCAACAGAATTTACTATCACAAAATGATTGGTAGCTACAATATTTGAAATTGAACTTTTAAGGAGAAATTCTTGGGTGAGCACAAGTTGAATATCTCACATTTCCACACAAACACACAGTAAAAGCAGGTCCCACTAATTTTATTTATAATAAAATCACTTGATTATGGGACTCACTAACTTTATTGTGAGTGTGTAAAAAAATGACGTGTTAAATTTGTGCTCACCCAAGAATTTTTCAATTTAAGTTTGTATGCTCAAAATGATGTAGCTTCCTTTTTTTAAAAAAAAAATTAAAGACAAACATGTAGTTCCTTTCTTATGCAGATTTGTTCCCTTTTTCCTTGAACATCATTATTTTATTTTTTATTTTTTATTTATTTTTGACGTACAACATCTTCAAAACTAGAATTAACAAAATCTGGTAGAATATTTAAGGTATAGTTAAGAAACAATGGTAGCATTAATTAAGATTTCAAAGTGATGATAAGCTGCAAAAATGATACTTTACGTATCTGTGAAGTTTTCCTTCTGGTGGAAATGGGCTTTCATGTCAGGAGCTACAACAATGTTGGAGGATCTTAATTAGGATTTGGTCCATCCTCTTATTAACTGAATTTTGTTATTTATGCTTATTGGCGGATTGTTATTAACTGTGCTTCTTATTGACTTTGTTATCAGTTGTGTCTTAACTCAATGATATGAATTTTTAGTAGCTAATGAATAAGTCTGAAGTCTTGATTACATTTTGAGCCTTTTAACTGAGTCAATTTGCAGCTTGATGTTATTTCCATTACAAGATGTACTCTAGTGATTTGTACAGATTTGATACATAACATTTATAATTTGGTCCTGATATTCTTTGGTGCATAGGGATTGCATTTTTGCTGTTCAGTCCTTATTTTGCAGTAGAAAATCTCAGTTGACTTCGGTTGATTTATACTTCGCATGCATTTCTTTTTTTATATTAGAATTTGAAAGAATTTCTTTTATTATGCTTTAAGGGAACGTGGATGCCAAACTCATGCAGTAACCTGTGGAGCTGGTACTGGAGTTTTTCTGTTGACTAGGGTATGTTGTGCTTTTATCAATTTAAGTCTTGAATAACTTCCACGTAGGTTAGATCAATCTTTTCAGTTTTTCCCTTGCCATCTGAATCTCCTTTTTGAGCTATCTTCTCCTGCCTTTTTTCCCTTGTTCTTTATTTACTAATTAATTACTTGGTTCCCCTGAGACCAAGGGAATAATTGGTTTTGTTTATATTGGCAGAGAACGACAATCCTCCTACAGAGATCTGCGCGTCAGGCCCCCTGGCCTTCTCCTTACTTGGATGCTTTTGGTGAAGAAGTAAGTTTCCCTTTAACAGTTTTATTATAAATGGATGAGAGTATTCCACCTTTCTGCTTTCTTCTTTCATTTTGAAGCCCTGCATGAAAATTATATGTTTAGGAAGTTCCTGCTTATGGGACAGAGGAACTTCTGTTGAAATCTGTTTCTCTAAGTATATCTATAACATAATGGGGCTTTTGAATTGATAGGATACTTAGTTACTTGTGTTGTTAAGCAGTAGTTAAGTATAAATAGGAATAAGAGAGGAGGGATGGGAGACTTGTGATTGGGAACTTTAGAGAGTTTTGGGAGAGTTGTAGGAACTCTGGAATTATCCCTTACCCTTTTTTAGAGTTAGGGTTCTTGGTCACATTGTAAGAATCTGCTAAGACTGGACCAGCAAATAGAACAACTATTGAACAATATGAATGAATCTGTATTTCACTGAGGGAATTCCTGAACAATATGGTCAAGAACCCTAGAAAATATAGGAAGAATGTGTATGGATACAAGAGGGAGGTTGAGAGCCCCTCAACTCTCTAAGCCTGGCCACAAAACAGAAAATGATCAATCCCCTTCCTTATTCTGTTTTTTCCCTTTATACCTTCACTTCCACTGCTAACCTCCTAACCTCCTAACTGCTTTGACAGCTGTCCTGCCTAATCAAAGCTGTCCTCTTATTATTTACAACTAGTTTCAAAAAACAGAATTTACATTTGTGCTCCTCTTCTTATAAACCTTTCCAAAGAAAGGGTCCCTAACACTCCCCCCCTGAAGTGGCTCCTTGTCCTCAAGGTGTAGCTGAGGGAAGGTGGTTTGCAAGTCAGCGAAAGCTCCCAAGATTTTCCGAGTCTGGCAGGTTTTCCCAGCAAACCAGAACTTCAACAGCACCATTGGCAAGTGCGGGAATCCAGCAGTGTCTTAGGGATGGCCTGCAGCTCACCATCCGCTGTTAAACGGGGGGAATGTCCTGTATTGTGGATGTGGGGGAACACTCCTCTTCAGTTTACTAACATGAAATACAGGATGTAGTTGGCTTTCGGGGCAGGCCAACTTATAAGCAACTGGTCCCACTGTCTGAATCACCTGAAAAGGCCCATAATAGCGAGGGCTTAATTTTTCATTGGGTCGTGCTGCTAAACTATGTTGCCTATACGGTTGTAATTTGAGGAAAACCCAGTCCCCAACCTCATAAGTCACCTCTCTTCTTCGCTTGTCTGCGAACAACTTCATCCTCTGCTGGGCTAGAGATTAATTGTGTTTAAGCTCATCCAAAATCTGATCTCGGGTGGCAACTAATTGCTGCACCTCAGGGACTTTGGAAGGGTAGGTT
The DNA here is from genome assembly GCA_030441495.1 of Dalbergia oliveri. Classification (NCBI taxonomy): domain Eukaryota; kingdom Viridiplantae; phylum Streptophyta; class Magnoliopsida; order Fabales; family Fabaceae; genus Dalbergia; species Dalbergia oliveri. The sequence goes on along the minus strand of JAMLFY010000005.1, from coordinate 11,216,970 downwards.
TCTCCCTTGAATAGGATAGGTGGTGGTCTGCCATATAAAGCTTGAAAAGGAGAGAATTGAGTGGAGGCATTGTAAGTTGTATTGAACCAATATTCTGCCCATCCAAGCCATTCAGGCCACTTCTTGGGCTGTGTACTCACCAAACAGCGGAGGTAAGTCTCCAAGCAACGATTGACCACCTCGGTTTGACCATCCGTTTGTGGATGGTAGGCTGTGCTATACTTCAATTTCATCCCAGCTTTGGAAAATAAAGCGACCAGAACTTGCTTAGAAAAACTTGGTCACGATCAGAGATTATCACCTTGGGAAAACCATGAAGGCGGACTATCTCCTGAATAAAGAGTTGTGCAACTTCTTTTGCAGTAAAAGGGTGACTGAGGGTAATAAAGTGACTGTATTTGGTAAGGCGATCAACTACTACCATAATGGTGTCCTTGCCCTTGGCTTTAGGCAACCCTGATGAAATCCATTGAAATCTCAGACCATACATGTGATGGAATGGATAGGGGCTGCAACAAGCCTAGGGGACAGTGTTTCATATTTATTTTGCTGACAGATTTGACAAGCTGCAACATACTCCTTAACATCTTTCTTCATCCCGTGCCAAAACTGCCCCAGCTATTCGCTTATATGTTCTGAGGAACCCTGAGTGTCCCCTGTTGCTGAATCATGAAATTCGGCCAGTAGCAATGGTATCTGTTTGGAATTACGAGGTAAGACCAATCTCTCTTTGTAAAAAAGTCTGCCTTGGTGCAATGAGTAGGTGGGCCTGGGACCCTTGCTGTAAGGCTCGGATAATCTCTGCAGGTGAGAGTCTTGGTCCACCTCTGCTGCTACTATGTCCCACAAATCAGAATGAACTACTGATATAGACTGAAACTGCACCTGACGTGAAAGAGCGTCTGCTGCCTTGTTTTCATGTCCAGGTCTAAAACGGATCTCAAAATCCATTCCCAACAACTTAGAAGTCCATTTCAATTGTTCTTCCCCACACAGCCTTGATCTTGTAGGAACTTAAGGCTTCGCTGATCTGTTAAAATGATAAAGTGTCGCCCTAACAAATAATGTTTCCACTTCTCGACGCAAGAACAACTGCCATGAGTTCACGCTCATATACTGATTTCTTCTGCCTGAGGTGACAAAGCTTGGCTGAGAAAAGCGATTGGCTTGCCCTCTTGCGTGAGCACTGCCCCTAAACCTTGGCTTGATGCATCCGTTTCGAGGACAAACGCTTAGAGAAATCAGGGACAGCAAGACGGGGAGTTCAGCCACCATTTCAGTGTCTCAAAGGCTTGTTGTGCCTTATCATTCCATACAAATGCATCTTTTTTTGTCAAATCGGTGAGAGGCTTTGCTATCAGACCATAGTTGCGAACAAATCTCCTATAGTACCCCGTCAATCCCAAAAATCCACGCAATGCTTTCAGGTCTTTGGGTATAGGCCATTGACGCATCGCCTCTGTTTTCTTAGGGTCAGCTGCAACCCCTAGATACTATGTGTCCCAAATACTCCACTTGAGAAGCAGCAAAACTACATTTCTTTCTATTTACTACTAGGTTGTTAGCTCTCAAAAGTGTAAATACAGCATCTAAATGGCTAGCGTGTTCTTCTATCCCCTTGCTATAGACTAGTATATCATAAAAAAAAACAGGACAAATTTCCGAAGAAAGGCGTAATACCTCATTCATTAATGCCTGAAAAGTGGAGGGTGCATTAGTAAGACCGAAGGGCATCACAAGGAATTCGTAATGCCCCATGCGTACGAAAGGCAGTTCTTAATATCTTCCTCTACCATTCGTATTTGATGGTACCCTGATTTAGATCCAGCTTTGAGAAGATTTTAGCCCTGCTAATTCATCCAATAATTCATCAATGACTGAATAGGAACTTATCTGGCACTGTGATTTTGTTTAAGGCGCGATAATCAACGCAAAACGCAAGCTGCCATCCTTTTTCTCACCAAAATGATGGGGCTAGCATAAGGGCTCACGCTAGGACGAATTATCCCAGAACCTAACATTTCTTGCACCAGTTTTTCAATCTCTGTCTTTTGATAATGAGGGTCCGGTAGGTCTAAGGTTGGGATATCAGTCCTTGCCTTAAGGTTGATAGCGTGATCATGGCTTCGGCTCTAGGTAGTCCTTCTAGTGGTTGGAAACCTGTCGTTCTCCTCAGGACCTGAGAATTTCCAGGTATTTCCCCTTCTTCAACCGCCTGCTCTTGAGGCCATAGTTGGACCAAATACCCTTCAGCACTGTTTGCAAGGTGTTTAACGTTGAACGTAGGGATGCACCACCATAACACAACTGGGTCCCCTTGGATCTTAATGATTTCCCCTTCCTTAAACATTATTATTAAGGACTCTTTGAAATGAGTCAGAGCTATCCAATAGTATCCAACCATTCCAAACCCAATACAATTTCCGCACCATCCATAGGGAATACAAAGAAATTTTCAGTAATAGTGATAGTAGGGAGATGCACTTGAACCTCATGACAACGTTTAATTCCTCTAACCGTTGGCCAGATGCTACTTTGACCACGATTTTGTCAGTAGCTTCGGTTTCCAGCCCAGATCCTCTACTAACATCGACAAATGAAATTATTTGAGGCTCCAGAATCTATCAACACTCTTACTTTATGGCCTCCGACCTCGCCCCATAGCCTTAAGGATCGTGAGGAGTGTTCCGTGACGCTCTTGAGGTCCAAATATAGCATATTGAGAGATCCTTCCAACTCTTCTTGAGCATCTTGCCATTCAGTCTCTGGCCCTATCTCGATGTCCTCTTCAATCACCATGAATCTAACTGTTTGTTTTGTCTGCTTGCATACGTGTTCAGGTGTGTATCGCTCATCGCAATTAAAACACAGGCCTTCTCTATACTCATCCTCGGTCAGTTGCTTGAACCCCTTGGATCCAAAGTTGTTAGATGTCCCACGACAATAAATGGTCCACTGACGCTCTTGAATCTCTCTAGGTCCTCCAACGCTCTCCTGGATAGGTGTGTTAGGCCCAAACTCCCTATGACCCCTCCTTTGTCTCCAAACTCGGTCTTGGACATGAAAAATCTCGGGCCCAATTTCTCCCTATAGTCCCGGCCAATTCTGCCCTGGTCCAAGCCTTATTCCTAACTTCAATTAACTCTGCCATGTCCATCATATCGTCAAGTGTATCGAAATGATGCAAGTCAAGTTCAGAACTTACTTCTTCCTTCAATCCGTTTAGGAACAAGCCATCCAAGAATCGCCTTTCCCTCGTATTCAATGGGCTAGCCAACTGTTCGAACTGATGGCGTAATCAAGCACCGATCCCGTTTGTTTCAATGACATCAACGTTACGAACGGATTCGAGCCATCGACGGTTGGAACCTCTCACCAGGCCAACCGAAAGCGTTCCCAGATAATCCGTCGTAGTGGTCTCCCACCACTTGAACCACGTCAACGTGGGACCCTCCATCGCAACCTTCGCTCCTGCTAGCCAATCCTCCACCGGTACTTCGCGAATCTCGAAGTATCGATCAACACGATCGATCCATCCATAAGCATCTTCGCCGTTGAACAAGGGAAGATCGATTCGCCTCCACTTTCCGTTCCTCCGCCACGTCGACTTGCGGAGTTTTCATCGCCATCACTGTTCCGCGTGGCCTCCGCCGCGACCATGTGCTGCGTGAGGTTGACTACGCTCCACATGTTCCATACGCGCTTCAACTTGTGCAATCCTCTCACCTAGCCTCGCGAGTGATTCCTCCAAAGCGAAATGGCGTTCCTCCGCCATGCGTCGATCCTCTCCAAACCTCTCCAAGAACGCATCAAACTTCGCTTCCATCTTTGACTTACGCACCATGCGAGCGCTCCAGGATTCGAAGAATCTAATACCATGCTAAGACTGGACCAGCAAATAGAACAACTATTGAACAATATGAATGAATCTGTATTTCACTGAGGAATTCCTGAACAATATGGTCAAGAACCCTAGAAAATATAGGAAGAATGTGTATGGATACAAGAGGGAGGTTGAGAGCCCCTCAACTCTCTAAGCCTGGCCACAAAACAGAAAATGATCAATCCCCTTTCCTTATTCTGTTTTTTCCCTTTTATACCTTCACTTCCACTGCTAACCTCCTAACCTCCTAACTGCTTTGACAGCTGTCCTGCCTAATCAAAGCTGTCCTCTTATTATTTACAACTAGTTTCAAAAAACAGAATTTACATTTGTGCTCCTCTTCTTATAAACCTTTCCAAAGAAAGGGTCCCTAACAGAATCCTATAGCAACGCATTCTTCTTGTTATTTCTGATCCAGTTCTATCATTAATGAAGGGATGAGGTTGTCTTTTTCTTTTCACTATGCTCCAATATTACTAAAAGCTGTTGTTTTTTGGTTCCAATTTCCCCATTTAACTCTTAAGTTGGTAGGATGAGCAAATAGGAATGTTGGTGAGAAGCAGCATGACAGAATTTTGTTCTTAGGTTAGTTGATTGCGTCATCTGTATAAATGTGTAAACTAGAGGCCTTGGTGATGCTGCTGCTGCAATGTGCTCTGCAATAACTCAGTGTGCCTTGAGCACAAGGATTGTAATTCTGTTCTTCATTGATAGATATTCATGTGAAAGATTTGCAAAATGAGGATGCTCTCTTTCATTTTGTGTCAAATAGCCATTAGGTTGAGAATTGAGACATTGAGTTTGCACCAAGTCATCTTCACTAGGTATAAAAGAGGAATAGCACGGGTTGAATTATCAATCTGTACAATTTTTTTTGGATTAGCTTCCTTGTGTAAAAGAGAAGCAAAGAGGCTAGAATTTTTAATGGCAATGTCCAATCTATTATGCAATATGGTGTATTTGGCTGGAGTGGGACTCTTGTATCCTTAGAGGCTTTTTGTCACCTTACAGGGTTTGGGGTAAGCTTGTTAAAGACTATTTGGGGTAAAGCTCATACCTTATTTTTTATTTTCTTTTCTGGGGTTTGTCTAATTGATTAGTTTTTCTCCTTTGTTGTCGCTTTCAAAGACGTTACGTCCTTCATCTATGTTGCTAGTGCAGAAGGACGAGTCAACGAAAGCATATATTGATTTTCAATGCGACCTGTTTGCGACTTTTATGTCTTAAACAGCTACGCATTGTTACTAACGTAGTTTGTTTGATGGTCGTGTTGTGACACTCACTGTTCATACCTTTTATTCGAAGCAGACGATGTTTTTATTTCCAAAGCATATATCAATTCATCTTAGATAACCAGTTGTAAACAGTGGTGTAATTTTTTAAAGTTACACTGTGCTGTGTTTCCTAGTGTATTTTATTCTATGCCTTCATAAAGTGTTAGGTATAGAGGGAGACTAAGAAAAACTATAAATAATACCATTAAAGACTTAGATTTAAATGCTTTCTATATATACTTGATTTACAATAGCGAACAATGGTGTCATTTGATCTAGAAGAAAAAGGCTTTATTGTTGTTGTTGTTCTCTAAATGTATGTTCATGATTTTGTTATATTGAGAGGATTCCTTAATCCATCTCCTCCTAACTTTCCAAAATTCTTCCCTCCATTTCAATAAATATTCTCTTATTATGTTATTAGTTTTATTGGCTGTGCTTATACTGGTTGTATTATGCTAGTACTTCGCGTAGATTGTGTGTAGGTATTAGTGAGTAAGCACACTTCATCTCTATCATGATAATATCATTTATTCAGGATTTGTCTAGTCTTTTTTCCTTAAAACCCCTAGAAGTAAATAGTTTTTATCACTCATTATTGCATGTTTTGGAATTCTGTTAAGCTGTTTGAAGTTTGAATTTCAAATTCATCTTAACTCAGTTTCTTTAAATATATTTCATGTGCAATGTTCTTTCATTCAGGATTTAGAAATGAGTCGGGGCAAGCCACTTTACCTTAATGAGGAGCGATATGCTGCTTTGACCTATATGGTATGGCAGTATTCTACCTTTGACCCTTGGTTTTCTTTACATTTTCTAATATATTGTTAATTTTATAAACAATGGTTCTGCATCTCTGCTTAGGTTGCTTCTCATGGTCTGGACCGGAGTTCCAAGGTTCTTGGCCAGACTACAATTGGTTCTTTCTTCCTGGTTTAGCTCAAGTTTTAATGTTGATTTATAATGTTAAGGTCTGATTTGTGAATTAGCATATCCTTTATCTCTGCTTTCTTTCACTGGTCCGTTCTTGTCTGCTGATGCATTGCACGTTGGTGACCTTGTGAATGCAGAATTTTTTACTGGACAAATCTCTGGAGTGTAGAAACTGGTTCTAGATATGCTAATATATCATGCTATGCACTCCTCCGACTAAGCAAAGATCGTAGTCCATGCAGTGCCGTATGCTAAAGTGTACAGCTCATTCAGGTGTGCATGCTTTGATTGAATTTTGTTTGTCCTTTTTTATATCTTTACTGTATTACAACTGGAAGGGGGCTTTCTACTTGTTTGATTGGACTATTTTATTTCTGTTAGTTCAGTATAACTAACATTTATTTGTCCGTATAACTCCTCAAATCTTGTAGTGACAGATTGTCTTTGCTGGAAACATAAAAATTAGGTCTCCTTGTTTTCTGGGATATCATTTGCAAACCTAAAATTAGAAGGGGATTAGGTCGTGGAACCTTGTTGAAAAATATTGCTCAGAGGTTAAATGGCTGTGGCCTGTGGGGCTTTCCTTAGAGATTACTTTGTTGATGGCACCTAGTAATTCAAAGTCTGTATGCTTTATACAAGAATAGATTGGCTGCCAAGCTAGCAATCCATGCAACTAGCTCTAGTCCCTGGAAATTTATATCTGAAGGTTATATAATATTTTTAGATCTTTCTTTCCTTTTAGTTTGGGTTGTGACACTTGTATCATTTTTGTGAGGATATTTGCGTTCAAAGGCTCTCTTTCTTAAAGGCTTTTCCTTGTTGCTAACCTTTCTACTTTGCACAATTTCCCCAATAGAAATTTCCTATGCACCAGGTTCTCAATCTCCGCCTTTACTGGTATTTGTAGTCTAGTTAAAACCTGTGACAAAGAATTTATCAATATACAAATTTTTCTTTTGTTTAGCCCATGCTTGTTGATTTGGTCTCCAAAAGCCTGCATGCAATTCTTTGAAATAATCACCTGTAGAATGCAACTGTCCATATTGATTATTGTAACTTACAATCATTTGACTTGATTGTTTCTCTATTTCATTCTTTATTTAGGTTTTGGCTTTTTCTCGAAAACTGAAGTAAAATAGTTTGATAATTCGTACTTACAATGTTCATCTCATTTTACACATCTAGATTGATACAGGTACTGCATGAAGATATTAAAACTTGGCTCAGGTTGGGGATCTTCCTGCTGGCCATGGTGCTGTACAGTTTCTTCAATGCTAACATAGCAGGAAGCTTTGTTCTGCTCCATGCTTTACCTTGAAGTCAGACTCTGGAGTCGGTGCACAGGTGTACATACAACATCACAGTAGTGAGAGGAGCGATGGCTTTAATTTAAGATCAAATTTGTGGATATTTATGCGCTTATCCTTACTCATTAGTGTTTTAGGATATCTGAGTAGACAATTGTGTTGGTTCCTTTATCTCTTCCCATCTATTTAAGTTGGGTGTTTGGTTGGGCTGTACCCTCCCCCTAGGTTGGGGGAACAGGAGAATTGCAAATTTATGGGCATATATATTGTATATAAGGCACATAAAAAATTCTGTATTTTTCTGTCAATATGCTGGTTTTCTTATGGTGTATTCGTGGAACGATGCCTATAGACTAATGGTAAAATTTGCGCTCTTTTGATTCTCAAGCATGATGGCTTGTGATCATTTAATAATACTCTAAAAATAGAAGTCAATTGTATTGGAATCATGGAATGTAAGACTATCGGATTAGTGTATCCGGCCATGTTGGAACGCGCTACTAATTATCTTATTGTTGATGGATGAATGTTGGAAGGGGGAGGGTTCTTAGTTTGAGCATTCTTGCGAGATTGCTAATTTGGATCAGGAAAGGACTACACTGCAAATTAAGTGGTGAAATTTTCTTAGTGGTGCAATTATATTGAATGCTATTGTGATTTCACATTAGCCTATGATTGTTAGTATACACTTTGTTTGGTGAACTTGAAGTATTCAATATCGAAAGCAGTAATTACTTGAAGATGTGGATCTCATGGACGTAAGTTTTGTCTTTGGCTATCAAGTTCTCTCTATGTACACTTTTAGGATTGAACCTATGACTAGATATTTAAGGAATTAAGTTAACTATCAATTCTGATATGTCTTATGGATTGTGAAAATATGATCTTGCTAAGAGTAAAATGGTGAAGTTTGAGAATGCATGGATGCACTCTGTTCAGCATCAAATGCTTGGTCTAAATTGATCTCTCTACTTTCAGCCTCACTCCTACAGACCAGGGGTGTTTGCTGTAAGTGGACATATAACAGTAGCCGTACCAAAAATAAAGGACATATTGTACGGAAACGATTGGAGTGATGTAGTTTGAGCTTGCTGAGTGTGCATATTTCTCATTTTACATGTTCCTGATATGTATACATATTTTTTGTTAAAAAGATTAATTGCTAATAAATTAAGGCTTAAATGGTATGAAATATCTGGTAAACAATCTGGGTATAATACAAAACAAATTGTACTAATATCAAAAGTCTATGCCTATAAAATTAACTAGTAATGACTATATGGCTATAGTAAAATGCTCGGAATATGAACACTACAACAACATACTGTTGATCCTCGTGAACGTAAAGGTGAGCACGTCTTATCTCTAATATATCTAAAACATCATAAAACATTATACTAGGCTCTATAGGAACAAACATATCAATTGTAAATAGAGTTGAGGAGCGGTCAGTTTATTAATGTGATACACATTAGATTAAGAAAGTCTCTGATTATTATTATTATTTGGGCTTTTCATGTAGGAATGTAAATTGGATCGTGGATGAAAGCCTCTGCCCATCGTGAATGTAAAATGCCCATCTTTGTTGTACTCTGGATAAAAAAGCAAAAAGAAATAATTTTTTTTATTTGATTTTTTTTTAATTTTTTTGCAATGAAGAATGAGTATTTGCGAATATTTATGAATATATTTCATTAAAAATTCTAAAGAAATGAAAAAAAAAAAAAAGTAAATTTGAATGTCATGATTTCTAAACTTGTTCGGTACAATTTAAATGATCTAAGTACAATTTATCTCTAGTCCTATTCTATTATTGTCTTATCAAGTTTATTTGCGAATTTAAATCAATTAATCATTTTAATGATTTATTCCAATATTATTTTTGCCCAAATTAATTTAGGTGGTAATTGATTTAGTTAATTAATTCACTTTATGTAGATACGGCACCATACCACTACAATGTTCTTGAGCATATGCAATTTAAAACTACAAAGTTTCGTAATCACTCTCTTCTATAATGCCAACCTGCCAACTTAATTGAACTATATCCGACCCCTCTTAACTTTAACTCAACCTTTCCATAAATTCATAAGTCCTACCATCACTTTGAAAGTCGAAAATGTCACAGGAAAGGGGGTTGAATTGTAACATTAAAAAACTTCTTTTAACTTGAAAAACTTAAACAAGATTTCTTAAGTCTAAGAAACGTGGAATGCAGTAGTGTAGGTTAGTTCAAAAGGTTAACTTTATGATGAAAGTAACTTTCTAATACGCGTAAACGATAAAGGCACATTAACTGAATGCAATAAAACAATATATGAAAAACAGTAATAACAGATAAAAAAAATAGAAAAAGAACACGAGATTTATCATGGTTCGTATAAACCACAACCTACCTTCAATCCCCAACAAAACCATTGAGATTTTCACTAATTGAGTAGTATTGTTCAAGGTCTCCAAGCATACAACCAAGTATTCTTTAACTAGCTTCTCCACGCCAACAAAAGTAAATATTCTTTTAAATACCTTCTCCAAGTTACCTTACAGAACACTATCGGGTTACAATGAGAATGATAAGAAGGGTTTGTGTTTGGAAACACTCAATAGATACCACACTTAAGGTGTATAGGTTTTCTATGAATCACTTGTTGAGTGGCTTCTCTAAATCTCACATAGAGAAAATGAAATGAAAATATTTTAGAAGTTTTTCTTTTTCGAACTGAGATAGAAACTTTGTTTCTTGTAAAGAAGAATAAAGAAGAAGAATGAACAATGATTTCAGCAGAGTTTCAGCAATATACGTAATATTCTCGTCTTCTCACTATCCAGACGTATATATAGATATCTCCAAGAGATTGTCGTTTTGAAATGGAGGTCAAACTCAAAAGAAAATAATCACGTTGGTTGACACCTAGTAGGATGAAAAAAGAACTTTTCTTCCTTCAGCACACAAGAACAACAGTAGCAACATCAACGCTTCAAGGACGGTTGTATATTGTAGTAGCACGCCTTCATGATGATATCTTATATTTGAAGTGCGCTTCTAAAAGAAGCGTTCAGAATTTAGCACAATTTGAGCTTCTATGGAGAACAAGAGAAGCTTTCTGAAGATGTTCCTTCTAATACTAGCTAGACTCTGCGACAACTTTCTGATACGTTGATGTGTAGCATTCCGAAGACAGGTCATTCTTTTTTTATGAGTCTTCTTTTTGTGCGATAGTTTATCCTACTAATGACAAACTTGCTTTTGGCTGGATCTGCACTTTCTTTCTGGAGACGATATGATTTGTTTCTCAAGAAATTCATCTTTCTCAATGTGCCCCCAAATTGATATGAGCATCATTGTTCAGAGATGCACTTAGAAAAATTTCTATTGAAATAAGTAGTATCCCTTGATATAAACCATTAGTCTGTATAAAATCATTTGTTAAAGGGATTGGTTTGATGTCATTGAAAACACAAATGTTACATCCGGAAATTTAGATAGCCAAATGTGGCTTCTAAAGCATGTTGGAGCCTCCATACTTTAGAATGAAATTCAATTTTTAGATTCCTATAGTAGAACTCATGGTTTATTTAGAAAATAGTTAGTTGCATACAATGAAGAGTAATGATAGAACAACAAAATACAACAACATTCTACCCTCCTCATTTTGTTTCCATTATATGGATAGTTCTCCCCCTCATTATCTCACTTATCATATCCAATCCTGATAAAGTTGAAGTGTATTAACGTTCTATGTTGCTATCATTTCCCAAATCAAGAATGAATGACAAAATTGTGGCCTTGTCATCTGAATTTATAAGAAAGTGTCCTTATAGTTGTTTTTATTTGCATTGAAGGCTTTTTAAACAATTTATTATCATTATCCATATTGCTGTATAAATATAACCTACTGCAGCCTTTTTCACTATCAAGAAGCCTAATAATATGCACTCTAAGCCCCATAACTTTAATTTGAGAGAATACATCACTCCAGAATTTAGGCATGAGCACGACGTCAATTGCTCTCTTCTCTCTAGCTTTCTTTAGTTGTCTTAGATTTCAATCACTCTTCTAAAGTGAACATCTTTCTAAGATTTTTATCGTGCAACCTTTGCAACGTAAAGAATCTTGTAGCAACCTATTCATTCAATGCCTAACGAATTCCATCTTGTTGGAAAGCTTCCCACGTGTTCAAGGCTAATGAATGATTGTAATGAAACCTACAAGAGAATTCATCTGTATTAACCAAACGTAGCTTTCCCTTGTATTCTAACATTAAGTGTAGTCTTGGTGGCTTGACTTTCACAAGCCTATGGTTTGCAAGCTATGAGACAAAAATCTCCAAGCTACTTTCAGTGGAGCAGGGGCTTTAAATCAAGATGAAAGTTTTCTACAAATGCAAGAAGGAAGTTAGGAAGCACACCAAATATATTTAATGCTCTTTGAAAATTTTACAGGAACACTAGTGGCATGCCATGCACAAGACGTCGATAAAAGCTGGCTCCTGCAAGTCATTTTTGCATCAACGAAGAAACCAAATCCTCTACTCCTTTAGAGATAGTATTATTTGTTTCCTTGTAAGCTCTTCTTTTGTGAGTTGAGTGTATACGTTCTGTGAAAAAATGCTGAGGTACTTTGGGAGTATTGGGATTTGGATTTGGGTTAAGTGAGTGTGTCCACTTTTGTATCTTCATTATATTTCCATAGTGAGATTTTGGTTGTTGCCTTTGCCCATGGACATAGGTTTTAAGTTTAATCACGCAAATTCTGAGTGTCACTTATTTTATGCTTTCACATATTTGTTTTGTCCTACTCGTTTGTGCCTTTAAGGCTCGCCATTTCACAACAAACTGTATCATAGCTCTTATAGAGTTTGGCTAATTTGTTTACAAATGTCTCCTGCAAAATTTGTATTCAACAATTTGATGGGCACATTAATTTCGAATGTGGAAGGTCCATGACTATTCTTGGAAGGAGTGAAAGTAAAAATATTTTTGATAAGAAAAGAACTGAGACAATAAAGGATTCTGAAAATGGGAAGTGCCATCAAAAGTCACTTTCTATTATTCCAGTTATGCATTAGGATGATGTGTTGTAGGAGGTCCTTTTGGAGAAAGCAAAGCGTTTGTGACCAAGTTGGAGTCATTATATATGACTAGTGGCTAACCTGTCTTTTCCTGCAATTTTGTTTCTGCATATGCTTGGATGGCAAAAAGGACATAAATTTAGTTACATAGTTGAGTTCATGTCACGTCACATATTTGAAAAATATGGACGATTTAATTGAAGTAGGTGCAAAGAAAGGTCTAGATCTAAGTCTAGGCATGTGTTAATATTGCAAGAAAGAAGGACATCAGAAGAGAAATGTTCGAGACTCAAAGATAAAAGGGGCAAAGATTCAAGTACGCAGGAGTATTGTGAAGTACTAACAATGTCTCACTGTATCAACCATTTCAGTTGGTGATACTTGGATATTTGATTTATTTGTTCTTACCATGTGTCAAATCGAAATTGGTTTAGAATTATCGGTCATTGATGGTGGTGTTGTCCTTATGGGAATGATATGTATGTAAGGTCATTGGCATTGGAACAATCCAAATCAAGATGCATGATGGAGTTGTGAGAACGTTACGAATATTCGGTACATACCTAAGTTTAAGAAAAATCTTATATCCTTGGGTGTCTTTGATTCTCAAGGTTACAAGTATTCTGCTAAAGGTGGAGTTTTAAAAATCTACAAAGGTGCTCTTATTATGATTAAAGGCAAGTTGGTCAATGGTCTTTATTTACTTCAAGGAAGTACAGTTGTCATGGATCCTCAATATCATCTTTAGTCTACTGATCAAATAGATACAACTTGTTTGTGGCATATGAGTGAGACAAATGTCAATTTTGAGCAAGTGCGGCTTGCTAGGTGATCACAAAATTGGGAAGCTTGATTTTATGTAAACACTATGTCTACAGGAAGCATACCAGGATCAAGTTCAACACGTTATCTACAGAGGACTAAGGGTATGGATTACATCCACTTTGACTTATAACCCTATGCCTATTCCGTCAAAAGATGGTGCTAGATACCTATGGACATTCATCGATGTTTCTCAAGAAAGTATGGGTTTATTTTCTAAAACACAAGAATGATGTGTCCCATACTTTCAAGAAATGGAAAGTGCTTATTGAGAGTAGACTAGCAAGAAAATCAAGCCTTTGAATAGATAATGGTTTAGAGTTTTGTGAAGGCCAATTAACGAGTACCTGAAAATAAAGGCATAGTAAGATGTCCAACTATGCAAACTCAACAAAATGGATTGAGAATGTATGAATAGAACTCTTTTAGAGAGGGCTTATTGTATGCTCTCTAATATTGGTTTGTGAAAATTTTGGTTGAGTTTAATATGGCTTCTATTTGGTAAACTAGTCTTCGTATCGTGATTGATTTGAAGTTTATGAGGATGGTCTGTTCTCATTATTATTGAATTTTGAGAATTTTCTGAATGCTTGCATTCTCATATTGATTATGGAAAGCTTGCATGAAAGGCACTAAAATGTATATTTCTCATGCAACTGGGTGAAAGGTTATTATTTGTGTACTGACCAAAACTCATCCAAATTCATAATTAGCAAAGATGTCAAGTTCAATGAATCATCCATGCTTCATCCAAAAAAAAGGTTAGCAACGTAGAAAAAGACCAAGATGTTGAAGCAAGAAGTGGAGTTTGAAACTAAACCACCAAAGCGAATGCAAGAAGATGCCCATGATCAGCCATTTAGCTCATTCAAGAAGAAGAGCAAGATATTGTTGATGCTGGAGATGTACACAACAATTCTAGTAGTATAGCCTTACTGGAAGATAGAGAAAAGAGGTAAATAAAGGCATCACAAAAGGTATGGTCATACATACATAGTCTTTTTTGCATCATTCGTGGTAAAGGATATGGAATCAAAAGATCCTATCACATACCATGAGGCTATCTCGAGTGATGAGTTTGCACAATAGAATTGCATGAGTGAGATGGAGTTTCTTCATAAGAACTAGACTTGGGAGTTGGAGAAACCGCCTAAAAGATATAAAATCATTGGCTGGAATGGATCTTCAAGGAAAAGGAAGATCCCTTGGAGTTGAACCTACTTGATACAAAGCACATGAGTTGCAAAAGGTTTTAGCCAAAGGAAAGAATAGACTTCAATGAAGTATTCTCTCGTTGTGAGACATAGCTCCATTTTATGTTGCTTGCTATGGTTGCATTGTTTGATGTTGAGCTTAAAGGATGTCAAGCAGCCTTTCTTCATGTTGAGCTTGAAGAACAATCTACATGTAGCAACCAAGGTTTCATTGTTCAAGGCAAGGAGGACCATGTTTGTCTCTTAAAGAAGTCATTATATGGCTTAAAGCAATCTCCGTTACTGGTATAAGAGATTTGATACTTTCATGTTAAGTCATGGTTACCAAGAGTGACTATGATTTGTGTTTACCATATGAAGCCTTCAAATGGTTCATTTGTCCACTTGTTACTCTATGTTGATGATATGCTCATTGCTTCAAGAGTATGTCCAAGATTAAGATGCCTGAAGAGCAATTGAGTGGTGAATTTGAAATGAAATACCTGGTTGTAGCTAAGAGATTTGGGCATGGAGTCACAAGTTTTGATGCCAATCATGTTTGAGAAGAATATATTAAGTATTTACACTTCAAAATCAAGATGCAAGGCCTATAAGTACTTTGTTGGTCCTGCATTCAATTAATTGAGCGCACATTCACCATAGTCTGCTAAGAGGAAGAAGATAATGTCACATTCCTATGCCAGTGTAGTTGGAAGCATCATGTATGCTATGGTATACATCGACTAGATATTTCATATGCCGTTAGCGCCTTTACAAATATATGGGGCATCCTGTATGCATTGGTAGGATGAAATGGATACTTCAATATCTTCGAGACAACGACAAACGTTGGCTTGGTATGTGAGAAGGAGTTTTGTCACTAGTGGTAGTTGCTTATGGCGCCTAAGAGGTAAAACACACAAGTGCATGGGTCGTTCAAGTAATAAAATAGTGAGTGAAAAATATCGCATCCATAAGGATTGGATAGAGGTATGCTAGCGATCAATGAAACAACTGTTTTAAGTCAAGCAATATCAATATAGTGAGAATAAAGAGAAAATGAGAAAAGAACAAGTAACTAGAAAACATTAACACAACTAAATAAGAGACAACTAAGATTAAAGGCCTAGGGACCTTTTTCACCCTCTATTTCACTTGATAAGCAAATTACTCAATTAAACATCAACAAGTTGGTTTTGTTAGCATGCCAATTATAGTTAAAAGCCTATGTCTAGGTCAATCAACGTGTGTCCTTCAAGCTAAAGCACTAAGTGTCCTTGTGAATTAGTGTGAAATCAACCCATTGAGAACTAACATCAAACATCTACTATGCAAGACCAATGGGCATGTTTCTATCTCATTGACTAATCCTCGCATCTAAGCTAATTAAGTGTAAAAGAACAAGCATTACCCATAATCAAGGTGCAACATTCCTATTCCTATGTCTAGTTCAGCGAATACCTAAATCATCTTAAATGGTGGCCAAACATATAAGAGCATTAAGATAAGAAATGGGTAATCAAAACCAACATCATTAACATTTAAACAAGTAAATCTACACATCCAAGATCATAGAGGGTCCAAAGGATCCCTTATCTACAAAGTTAGCTATCCATAACAATAAACAAAACAAGCACTAGTTCAAGAAGCATAATGAACATTAAAATAAAAAAGAAAGAAAGGATGAACAAAATGGAGCTTCAATCCTTCCAAGCCTTTGGTCTTCAATCTCCAAGATAGGTCTTTCTAGTGTTAACCTCTGCCAATACCTCAATTTGCCTTTCTAAAATATCCTCCAAGAGGAATAAAAACTCACTCCTCCGATGCCCTAAGATTGGTTTAACATTACTAAAAATGGGCATAGGCCACGCCGGTTTGACTCGAGAGAAACATCAGGTCGCGACCAACTTGAAAATGATGAAACTATGCACCCGGAGGTCTGCCGCAGATTTCAGGTCGCGACTCAGGTAAAAACTTCATTTTCTTCATTCCTTGTTTCCTTTCTCTTGGCTTCCAATTGGATTTCTTCAAGCTCCAAAAAGCTACAATTTCCACTGCAAAAATCAAATGAGAATTTAATTTGGAATTTGCAATTCACCTTAATAATCATGATTTATGACATTGAATTTTCAACAAAAGTTCTAACACAAAAGCAAGCCAATTCTTCTTATTTTAAAGTGTTTTACTTAGAAAAACTAAGGACAAGCATGCAATTTACGCTATATTAGAAGCTAAATAACTCCATAAACTTGGAGTTATCAGGAATGTTATTGGTTATGGTTCACTTTGACCATGCTAGAGATATTGACAAAAGGAGTTCCACCATATCTTTCACTTTCGGGTAGTGCAATTAGTTGGAAAGCAACTTTATAGTCTATATTGCATTATCAACTACTAAAGCCGAATACATAGCAACAACAAGCAATGAAGGAAGCCATTTGGCTTAGAAATTTGGTAAGCAATTTGGGCTTGAATAAAAATGTTACAACTATTTATTGTGATATTGATAGCTAAAGTGCCATACATTTGACCAAAAATCAAATGTATCATGAGAGAACTAAACATATTGACGTCAAATACCATTTTATTCAGAGAGACTATTTTTCAAGGTACCATTGCAATGAAGAAGATTAGTACCAGGACAATCCAGTTGATATATTGACAAAGTCAATTACTATTGCTATCAAGATTGCTTGGACTTAGCTGACATTCGCAATATGTGAGTTTGCCCTTATGGGCACATTGGAAAAGATGACTTCAAAATTTGAGGCTGGATGGAAAATCAAGCCAAAGTGGAGATTTGTAGTCTTGATGGCTTGACTTTCACAAGCCTATGGTTTGCAACCATGAGACAAAGCTCCAAGCTACTTTCCTTAAGTAAAGGGCTTTAAACCAAGATGAAAATTTTCTACAAATGCAAGAAGTTAGGAAGCTCACCAAATATATTTAATGCTCTTTGACAATTTTATAGGAATACTAGTGGCATACCATGCACAAGATGTCTATAAAACCTATCTCCCCCAAGTCATTTTTTGCATCAATGAACAAAACCAAATCCTCTCCTCCTTTTAGTAAGAAGTAGAATTATTTGTTCCTTATGAGTTTTTCTCTTTTGTGATTGAGTGTATACACCAGAGAAATATCTCAGGTATTTTTGGGTGTATTTGGATTTAGGTTAAGTAGAGTGTATTTACCTTTTATATCTTCATTATATTTCTATAGTGAAATATTTGGTTATCGCCTTTGCCCATAGACGTAGGCTTTAAACTGAACCATATAAATTCCTAGTGTCAATTATTTTATCCTTCTACATATATTTTTTTTTGTGCTACTCTATTTGTACCTTTTGGGGCCTCCATTTCACAACATTAAGTCCATACAAGTGAATTGTCAGTCAAAAACAGATTATTCCTTTTTGCTTTTAGTGATTTAAATAACAAAAATTTAAATTTAAATAAAATCAAATGATTTCACTATCGAGGAGATAATAAGTGCTTCAACAATTAATTGATCCTTATACAGTGAATACATAGTTGCTTCTATTTTTAACTCGATAATGGTGGTAGGGCATGCTTCTATTGATGACTGTTTCCTCTATATGGAAATGACTTTGATGGTAGCAGTCAACTCATAAGTTGAAAATGGTGGGTGTGTGAAGATGGGTTTGAAAGCATACCTCAACTTAAACTAGGTGCTCCTATTTAAAAATAGGTCTTACCCATTATTTGATAGTTGAATGCAAATTTTGTTGGCCTCTGGAGAATTGGAGAACCACTCTAGTATGGAAGTGGTGATTTTCGATTCCATGTGGATTCCTTATTCAATTACAAGCTCAAAGATATTTGAATATGATTTGCCCATTGAAAAGTACTTGATTGCTTTTAGAATGGTACTCTTGTATGACTATATGGATGGATGTAAGTGATCTTCATAATAAGGTAAGGCTTTCTTGTAGCAAGATCGGACCTCAGAAGACTAGCACGCCATTCCCGAAACTCGAGCCTCCATTCCTTGGACTTAGGGGTCAAACTTATATATTTGATCATTGAATGGCCAAGCATTCAATTATCTTGAATGTTTTAAGACATTCGGTTTACTTAGCTTGTAATAAAGGGTAAAGGGGGTGGCACTTAATCATTAGTTGCATTGTCAAGTCTTATTTAATGTGCAATGATTATAATTACCTATTGAGTAAATGAGAAGCATTGGATGTTTGCATAAGCCCCTTGTTGTTGATGCCTTCAATGGTTCAAATGAGAACACTTTCAAGAGGAAATGTTTGTGTCGAGATGAGGTGGAGCCCCCTTCTTTATAACTAGAAACTTACTCATTTCATCAATTTTCATTTCACTACTAGAATCCTTTGGTAATTCTAAACTTGAAACATATCCTTGAAATCTTCAAAATTCCTTTAGAAAATTTCTAGGTATTCACATTCTCTTTGAACGCACTCTTTTATGGTTGATCTTATTGAAACTTTAGACTAGAAGACTTCAATAGTGGTTTTCAAGTAACATAGACGGCAACTATATTTTTAGTATTTTCTTAAGTTCTAGGTGTGCTCTAGCACATTCACATGTCTAAGGAAGGATCGTCCTTGCTGTTTCCCATCCTTAGAAGGAACAAGTATAGAAATAGATCCAACCATTTCCTTATTCATATGTGAGCTATGAGATAAAAGATCAAGTGCATTGCAATAAGGGAAGTATATGTTTGTGACTTGGCCAGAGATGTCCCAGTTGGCAATATTGGGGGAAATGAAAAAAATTGTTATCCTCAATCGCTAGCATAAGGGCTGAATATGCCATCAAAGAATATCTAGAGTGCTTCAGTACATATAAGTTTATCTGTGATTCTTCTATTAAGTTAGATTCTCTTAGTTCCAATTTGGATTCCTTTATAAGATAGCATTCACCCCACCTAGCTCTACCTTTACAACTAGGCTTTTTGTCTAGGCATTTGAAGTTGTTATTGATGATTACTTGAACATGATTCTGATAAAGGTGTCTTTTCAACTTCCTCCTAGAAAATAAAAATAAATAAGAAAAGAGTGGATTTTCCTTAGTAGCATGCCCACTAGGAGGCATTTTACTCTTTTTGCCAGCTTATTCAAGTACTTTAAGTACAAGTTCTTCAGTCTTGTCCCCTTCCCTACAAAATAATAATAATAATAACAACAAGAACATAAAGCTTTCCTTTTGACTAGTTGAATATCAAGCTCAAATAATTTCCTCTTCATTAGTGCCCTAGGCTTGAATAGGTATTAGGGATCGAGTATAGATATTTGACATTAGATAATTGTTTAACAGTGCATCTCCTAGAGGAGTACAATGTCCCCTCTCCCTCCTATCGGCTGCTTTTTTTGTTCTTAAACCGAGTCTAGTAGAAGTCATTTGCCCTATCATAAGCCTATATTTTGTTCTCATCTTGGGTTGTACATATGTTACATAAATTTTGTTTTTCTTTTGCTTTGTGCTTGTAGTTATTGCTTTAAGGAGGAGGCTACCCTTAAGAGATAGTGTTTTAATCAACAAAATAAAATCAAGTTCATCACGTTGCTCCTTGTGATAAAGAGTTCCAACTCCTTTGGTTCAATAATTATTAATAATTCCCCCAGGACAACAATTAAAGCGAATCTAGAAAGCTTTTGCTTTTGGTAAAACTTTAGCGTACATCCTCAATCTCTAGAATCAGGATCTAGAACACCATCCTACTAACTTAAATTTCTTGCTAGATCTCTAATTTTTCATTGCTTTTGTAGATTCCTCATCCTTTTGGTAGAAAGATTTTCATTTTTTAGGTAATTAGATAGATATTTTGCTAGCTTTACAAACTTGGAGATGTAAGACAAAGTTAGAGATTCTTGCCTAGCTAAATGGTCAAGGATATCCTTTTGAAGGTCAACACTTATTGCATAAAAGCTAGAGAGAGGCCTGATTAGTGGATGAAAATGCTAATCACGACATTCTTTAAGCTTAATGCGTCGTCCCTGAAGTAGTTTAGGTTTGATCATAAAAGGGAAACAATGCCCTTTCAAAAGTAATTAAAAGATCAAGAACCTTTGAATAGAGTTTTCAAGTTAGAAAGTCACTAGTTACAACCTAGAGTGAGAAAGAAGTTTCGTATATGAGGTGGTTGGCTGAAAAGAGACCTTAAGCAAAGGAAGAATGCCTCTCCTATGCTACGGAGAGGACCTTAATAAGAAAAAGGAGGATGTCTTGAGGTCATCTCCCAACATATAAAGGGTTTATGGTTGTGTGGCTCTAGACGAGGTTCTTGCATAGAATAATACTTCAATCATGGATCCCTTCATAGTGATCCAACATAATAATAATAAAAAAGAAAGAAACATTGATGCCTTTTCTAGAACTATCAAGCATATTGAAGACCTAACCATCATTGAGATCCAAGAGGTGAAGATCAAGAACTATCTAGCAATGACCAAGGACATTCAAGGGAAGGGTTCAAAACCTGGGAAAGGACCAGGGAATAGAAGGTAGGGTTAAAGATGGATTTTTGTTGACCCTTTTGGTTTTTGTTTTCATTTTCTTTGGTTTTTGGCTTTAAACCCTTTTTCTTTATGTAATCAGGACAAGTCTCATTTATTTTTGCAAGTTGTTAACTTTATTTTTGTAAAGATGAATTCTCCTTGTACCTAGATCAAGCCTCATTAATAAAGCTAGTTTCATATGCCAAAGCAATGATCATTTACATTAATTGGCAAATGCCATATAAGCTATATTTATTCATATGGCACAAACATAATCAATTGGGCTAATAGTAAAAATCATGCAATTCTCTTAGTCATTATACTATGATTAACTAAGCACATATTTGCAAAATAATATATGAATTTGTATGGTTTAATTGCACCATTTTGGCATTCATAAATGAGTGGTGGATTCAATTTTGAATGCCTATTGTCGGAGTATATATCCATATTGTTCAGCGCTAGTCCAAATCTATAGTCATTGGTGATTTGGTTCTATTGGAACCACTTGAATTCAGTCATATTTGAGGCCATCTTAGAGGACTTTAACAATGAGATATATGTGGGTTGGCAGGTCACCTAACGCCTTCCCTCCTGTTCTTTCTTCCAGTGCATCTATCTCTTCCATTGTGCTTCTGTCCTTGCCATACTTTGGAGGGGGAGGGTGCCAGTTCCATGTGGTGGCTGGTTACCTTCTCTTCTTTTTTTCCTTTATTCCTTTCCCACTTCCTGATTATCACATAATGATTCTTTTGTTACTCCAGCATGTCATGACCTAACTAGGCTATGACTCGGACACCTAGGAACACCTTCCTAGAAAGCCTTAACACACAATTTTGAAAAATTGTAGGTTTCCTCTATTTTTCTTGCACATTTCTCCAAATAAAAATTCAACCTATAATATCCCGATAACCACAGCACTTGCATAAGCATCTCAGAATGTACCATTCTAGAATGTAACAATATATCCAATAAACCAACATGTATTAACCATAATCCTAACAATCCAACCTTAATACCAAACTAAGTTTATAAATCCTTTCTATAACATAATATATATAGTTAAGTAATAAAATCTCAAACATAAGCATAACCTAAGTCCAAGGATCACTGCCCTTACATATAGTAATAGCTGACATCAAAAGATATTATTAAAAGGATCTTGATGATAAAAGAATGCCTTCTCAAGAAGCCTCATCATATTAGCATTTATAACAGCTAAGTTGGAAAGAACAAACTCTGGTACACACCCTGTATTTGAAAAAATGAAGGACAACGGAGTGAGTTTTGCAACTAGTGAAAGATAGGATATTCGTAGTTTACTAGATGCAAGTATAAAACATAAACATAATAACATATATGTACTCATAATATGGTTTTAACCATAACATGATATTTCTAAGTATAATATCAAATAGTTATTAAATACGCTTTTCACTATTTTCACCAATTCTTCATCCTCACATAAAATCAACTTTAACATCAAATATTCAATGACTCATGAGGGTTACATATGAAGCTAATCTTATTTGGGAGTAATCTTAACCCATCAATGACAAGGTTTATTATTTCCCAAATAAGGTCCTTTCAAATTTTATCTCACTAAGAAAACTATGCTTCACATGCTGTTACATCTCTTCTGCATAGAAATGGTAATGCCATTATATCTCTTCACTATGGTGAGCAATATTGCCATTGTGTCTTTTTGCTATGGCGAGCGGTATTGCTATTTTTCTTCACTATGCTACAGTAATTCCATCTTAGAACTTATCATGGTTTTCTTAAATAAACTTTTATCAAACCTATAAGTTAGTTTCTCCCATAAAAATAATTGAAGAATACTAACCACTATATAAATAGCCACTCACATAAATTCTAAAGTTTTTTAAATTATGAAAGAATAAGTTTCATCATTTCAAACTACGAACTTTCTTTTCTTTTTTCATTTACTTTGGTTTCC
>JAMLFY010000005.1:11107508-11193533 GCA_030441495.1 Dalbergia oliveri | reverse complement strand
TGGTAGCAGTGACTAATCCCTCACCATCGAGTTCTCTCAAAAATGCAAATGCCGTCACGAATGCACTTCATTCCTATGAGTGAAAATTGAACTCTCCACCACATAATTAATGGGCAAATGAGCTGCCACCCCACCACAATTCATGATTTTAAACACTCACTTTATTACTATTGAATGTGATGATAGTTCCTATTCACACATCCATCCATCACATATCCAATAGTTAAAGTGTCTCAATGAACATCTATTTTTTTTTAATGTTTAAATAATACTATTGATAAAACTAGCACAAATCGAATAGTCTAAGATACCACTATTTAAAGTGAGAATGCTTTTAAATAAAATGAAAAAATGAGTGTTGGATCAAACGGTTATTATAGCTATTGTCAAAGATGCAATTTTATTTCATTGTAATTTTTCATAACCGTATTAAGCATGTCAGACTGCACTGCCCATTATAAGTGTAATAATTCGAAATGTTAAGCTCATTGAATTATAAAGATAATACTAGCCAAATAAAGTCAATAGTGAGGAACAAATTATCCTTAGGTTATTTTGTGTGATCTATACACAAGTTACTATCTCTGGTTTCAAATATTTGTCTCAACTTCTCTTGAATATGCATATAGATTAAGGGAATGATTAGAAAGCCTCTATTAGAGAAATTTAAGTGTATTTCGTAAAAGAATTTTGCAAATGAGTGTTTTAAGTACACTTTTTAAGGATCTTAAAGTGAAAGACAATTTTATAGAAAAGTAAAACTTTTTATTTTTAAGGAATTGAATACATTAAAAATTTCAAAATCTTTTCTATTTTGGCTCCTTAGAGATTGCTCTCAGGATATTTGTTAGCAAAATCTTTATAAAATTATCCTTAATACTTATTATCCTTTCTTTCCTTAATTATTCTTTCTATCTACTTTCTCTTGTTCATTAGTCTCTCATATCCACTTCATTTAATAGGGATAAGGAAAAAATTAATTAATATTATTTAAAATTTTTGAACAGACAATAATTTAGACAAATAAAAGTATAAATGTACGCAATTTTTTAAACCAAAAAATAGTATATATTAACTTAAGAGTAATTAAATGTTTACTATGCGAGGTTTGTATATTTATTATATCTATTTCTGCAGTACATGATTATGCCCTTAATTTTTCTTCCCGCCTTGCTGGCAATACCGAAGGAGATTTATTATATTCATTTCTGCAGTGCATGATGATGAACTCAATTTTTCTTTTTGCCTCGATGGCAATGTTGAAGGGATAGGGACTAAATTAAAGATTGTTTTCTCTGATTGCTACATCGGTGTCCCCATCAGTTATGGATCTACTCTTGCTTAGTGTGACCATGCTGGTCTGTTTGTCTTGCTGAATCTTTGTGGGTGCTCGTGGTATTGATGGGGTACGGTGTGATCAAATCTATGGCATGGCGCTTGACTTCTGGTGGCTTCTTTTATACATGTTCTTTTCTTATTTTTGTTGTTTTATTTCTTGTTCGTTTTTGTTTTGGCTGTTGTGTCTGTTGTGTGGACATGGCTTGTTTCTTGTTGGCTCTTTTTGCACTCCCTTTCACGTAAAATATATGTTAAATTTAGACCAACACAGGTATTAAAAAATATGATAAATAATATGATAATAGAAAATTTTTATATAAAATAATAGTATATGGACTAATATATCTTAATAGTTATTAATTATGGCGTAAATCAAATAATTAAAAATAAAAGGTTATATTAATTGCTATTAATTACTCAATGGTACTATTAGAATTAAAAAAAGAGAAATAATAATTATACTCATAAAGTGTAAGATGTCGTGCACTTATACACTATCTACCATTGAATGAGGTATAACTAACTTAAATTGGGTTATTCTATTAATGGTGGATGAAGTGTGAATCACGTTTATCCACATTCCATGAGTAGAAATAAAACTACTCTAAAAAAATCTACTTAAAATGTGAAATTAATAAATATTTTGAAAGATAATTTTGTCTAAAAATGAATAAATATTCTGAAAGTGGGAGTATTATATTTCGTTTCTATGTAATATCTCTAGCTGCCCTTGTCTTTCCTGTGTTTGAGCTTCCATTCTATCATATAATAAAAATAATAATAAAACTAAATACTTCAAATTAGTCCTCAATTTGTATTGAGGAAAAGTTAAAGTTTTAAAATCTAAATTGGTCATTCACATTTTAAATAGAATAAATTGATTCTTCTACATTTAGACAGTGTAGAGGGACCAATTTGTCCCCTTTAACTGGATAAAACTATAGAGAAATCAATTTATTCTTTTTTTTAAATGTGAGGGACTAATTTGAGATTTTCAAAACTTAAGAGACTAACTTGTCCCTCAATATAAATCTAAGGGATTAATTTAGGGTTTTAGTCCCATAATAAACAATAGTAGCTTTACAGCCTATATATTGGCAATCAATGGTTTGCATAATTCAGTGATTCAGCTCAATTGTTTAATTTATCAAAAGTTTGAATGTGACAAAGGAGGGGTGGGAATGTGACCCTTCTTTTCTCGGCTTGAAGGGGGAATGGCTACATAAATTCATTTACTTATTAGCTATTTATTTGGTTTTGCATGTGGTAAAAGGATGAATAGTGTTATTAAATCATTGAAAACAGAGTTTCCATTTTGCAACACATCATTATTATTGCACTAACTACTATATTCTTATCATTCATGACATGGAGTGACGTGCAAGCTACGTGATAGTTTATAATTTGCTTCTCCTTGTCCTTCTTCTCCTATTTCAATTTAGCCGTAAAAAAAAAAAAGTAATTAATAAGAAAATTATTAAAGTTAAAAGAAAAAGTACTACATCCCATTTTTATTTTAGAGTGAACATCCTATTTAATTTTTTAAAATTTTTATGTCAGACTATTTTATTCTTAAAAAAAAAAATTGATCTCGTAGTCCTTAAGATTAAAAATAATGGACACATTAGCCCTTCTTTAGTTCTTTGTTAGTGAACTTATACACGTAACATAGTACAATGATAACGTGCTATTAAAACGTTAGAAGCAAGCTAAATGAAACTATTTTAGAATATATTACACTCATTTTGGTATTTAAAATTGTACAAAATGGGTCACTTTATGACTTATAATAGAGATTTAAATGACTCATTTTATGAATTTCAACCATCAAAATGAGTCATTTTAAACTCTATTCTACCTCAAATGACATATGCATCACTTAATATTATGTTAGTAGGTCAATATATAATTCTATTAGTATTTAAAGAATCAAATTAATATAGAGGAACTAATGTGTCCTATTATTAAAATCTTGAAGGACCGCAAGTTAATTTCAATTTTTGAGGGACTAAATAGTCTTGCAAAAGTTTTTTAAGGGACTAAATCAGTTATTTACTCTTTATTTTAATATGACATTTCACTCTAAATATGTGATGAATATGACACTAATAATCCTATTAATTAATTTTCTATTATTACAAAATAAATAAAATATAATTAATATTTATTCATTTTTAAAATAAAGTACCTTTGTTAATATTTATATATATTATTTTTACAAAATAAAATTTATGTGGCTTATAATAATATAAAATATTACATTTTATATATTCAATTTAATTTTTAAAATTTTACTGGATCAAGAAAAAATCATTAATAATAGTAATAAATTGTAGTAATTATTTTATAAAAATAAAAATTATGTATTTTTCTTAGTTTTTCATTTTAGATTATTGGTGTGTGTTAAAAAAATTGTGTTAATATCATACATAAAACATAAATATCATATAACATAACAAGAATAATCTTGTGGTTTTACTATAATAAAATGTATATCAATATTCTAAAATTAATAGTTGAAAAATACATAATTTTTATTTTTACAAAAAATAATTGTTATAAATTATTATGACTATTAATAATAGATTTAAATTAAATGACTTTATAGTGTAATTTTTTTAATACTTTTATCTAATCAATTTCTCATATGTATAACTTTTAAAATAGTGGAGTAAGAGCAAATTTATTTTGCAAGATGTGACAATATATAATTAAATAACTTATAAAAAACAATCATACCATTAGTGTTGTAAAATTAAACTTATTAATTAAATCTATTAATAATAATAATAATAATAATAATAATAATAATAATAATTTATAGTAATTATTTTTTGTAAAAATAAAAATATATATTTTCTCAACTATTAATTTTAGAATATTGATATATATTTTTTATTGTAATTCTTCTTGCTATGTTATTTGTGATTTATGTTTACATATGATATTAAAAAATAATTTTTATTTTTATAAAAATTAATATTCTAAAATTAAAATATGAGAAAATATGTAATTTTTATTTTTAAAAATAATTAGTATAATTTATTACTACTATTAATAATTTTTTCTCTTGATATGGTAAAATTTTAAAAATTAAATTGAATATATAAATATATAAATATTTTATATTATTATAAGCAACATATATTTTACTTTGTAAAAATAATATATATAAGTATTAATGAAAGGGTATTTTCTTTTAAAATTATAAACATCATATAATAAACATTAGTTATATTTTACTCTTCTTTTAATAATAAAAAATTAGTTAATAGAGTTATTATTGGCATCCATCACATATTTTGGGTGGAGTGTCATACGTTCTCCAAAAATCTTTGGAAAGCCTTAATGCAAAATGTTTTGAGTGATAACACAATCAATTTAGAGAAAACATTTTGAAGAAGGACTAATATTTCCTTTAAGTTTCTTGAAGCATCAAACATGTTATTTCATTAGCACAACATGGTTCTTAAAGCAAAAATATTTTCACATGATATGTGCAAACATGTTTAATCTCATTTAAAGATATTAGGACTTAATGAAAGTGAAAAATATATCATGGAATGAATATATATGTGCTCAACGTAATGAAAAAAATTCTCAAATACAAGAAACCAAGGCTCAGATCTTCAGAAAGTAGCATTTTACTTCAAAAAGTACATTTCAAGAGAAGATTTCAATCCAACCCTGAAGCGTATACTACAATCTTCAATTATCATGATCGCAATCATATCATCATCTACCAGCTTTAACAAAGACTGAAGATTAAAGAAAAATAAAGAAACTCTACCGCACTTCAAAATCACGTTTCAGTGAAATGTGCACTTTAAGAAAATGAGGTTTAAAATTCAAATTTAAAGTCAAACCCAGTCATAAATTGACATGACATCTCTTCTGAACTTGTCAACCTCTAGCTTCTATAAGGAATAATTCAGAAAGTCATTCAGAAAGTAAAAAGTAGTTTCTAAAGGTAGTTAGGAACCTCTATCTCACAACGTCTTCTACAATAATTTGACAACACCAAGCTACTCTTTTAGACTATCTTAAGAAAAGGAAGATCTGTCATTTGGAAGAGATTAAGCAACGATTATAAATGCAAATCATCTATAAATAGAGATGTTGGACTCACAAAAAAAAGGACTTTCTATAGTACTGAAACATTGAAAAAATCCTTCCTCAATCTCTATAAATTTCATTACTTCTTGTAATTAGTTTCTTGTTTGTAAAAATCTTCTTTCTACCTTCTTAGTAGATCTTACGTTCTTCCTAGGAAGAATCATAGAAAGAAGTCATTCAAGTTTTCTAGGTCTATTATTGTTCATCATACGAAACTTGAGTATTGGTTAGTGTTGAGTGATAAACCCAAACACAAACCTTTGTAACCCCGATCCAGGAGTGATCTTTGTGAGTTAACTTGAAGAGGCTAAAAAACTGCTTGTAAGTGATAGCAAAGTGTACTTATTGTTGGTCATTGGTTTAGCTTGGAGAGGTTGGTCAAAATGTTTGCTTGTGAGGAGAGTGTAATTGCTGATCACGGTTTAGCTTGGAGAAGCTGATCAAAGACTACTTGTTGTGACAGGAAAGTGAGCTATTGATCACGGTAGGAGCTTAGGAAAGCTAATTAAAGACTATCCAACTTTCTCTGGTTTAGAAAGGTTTTTAGTGGAACTCAACTGGTTGAGAACTATATGTAGACAGATTGGCTAAACCAGGATAAAAACCCTTATGCAGGATCTTCTTCTCCCTTATCTCTCTTTTATTTTTACTGCTTTGTTCCTGTCCATATTGTGTTTTCTGAAAATCAGCTTATATGAGTTTTTATTATATTTATTATAGTTCAAAAAGTTACTTTCTAACATTTCTAACATTGTTTGCCCTGCACTTCAAGTTTTACACTTGATAGTTATTGTTTAAGCTTTTTCAAAAAAAGAAAAGAGAAGAAAAGTGAAATACGATTCAACCTCCTTTTGTGTGTTTTTCTACCTACATCATATTGGAATAAGAACATGGTGGAATGTTTTTCTTCAAACCTCAAGGGTGCAAAAAAATAAAAATAAAAAAGTAAAAAACACCTATTGAAGGAACAATAAATTAGTCTTGAATCTTGACCAATAATGATACAAAAATTATATGAGAAATGATATAGTTTTCTGCAAATCCACCTAAATATAATCATTTCTTTATTCATTTACTTCCTCTGTCATTTTTTATTTATTTCTTTGGAAATAGCTAAAATTTGGTACATTAAAAACTTAATATATTTGGACACAAATTTTTTTGTCCATAGATATATTAATTTTTTAATATATCAAATTTTATTTGTTTTCCAAGGAGACATAATAAAAGTGAATGAAAGTAATAAATTAAGAGGATACTTAGGAGAATTTTTAGGAGGATAAATTATTTTTGAAATTATCTGGGTACTACCTAACACCCTAATATTTAACCCACACGCCTAGGATACATTTAAGTTAATTATTAGAATTTATCCAATATTTTGTTGTTAACTCTTGAAAATACTTTAGTAAAAATACGGGTAACTTTTTTTTTTGAACTTTGAAAACAAAACGTGCTGCGCGTACCAAGTGAAACCTATCATCTGTACATATAGCGGAGAAATAAAAAACAAGTCACATCATGCATAAGTACCAACGCACCAACCACATGAACATAATCACATCATCATATTTAATTATAGTATAAGTATTAACCGTTCCACATCACGCACCAAAATAAACTACTAAAAGGGTATCATGCCCACCAGAGAGGTTGGGCTAGGTATAGTCATCCAAAAAAGACATAAATAATATATGGATATAAACTAAAACAACCTAGTAAAACCTCTCCTCCCACTACTCCTACTAGAACATGCCTAGAGTAAATAACCTCTAAAGAAATATCAAAAGAAGGTTATCCTTTCCACGAGATATGCACAAGCACTCTAAGAGGTCCACCATCAACGCCTACTAATGACGCTCCTGAGAGGGGAGAGTATTCGAGCACACGAGCAAGGTCGGTAGGAGTAGCAAGATGACTCACAAAATGATAAGACTAGTTGGTAGGATTGAATGCATCTCCTAGGTGGGAATATCACATAGATCACGAACATAACCATTGCCCTCTGAAGACGAGATGGAAAAGAAGAGAGAGCGAATGAGAAACTTATAAAAGAATCTCAGTAGAACTTTCCTCTCCAAACAAATGTCATCATCTTTGTCCTTAGAAACCTCGAGTTTCATTATGAAAATAGTGGACATAAATAATATTTATTTATTAAGTTCCAAATACCATTATCCGAGGCCCGTATCTTTTAGCATGAATCTTAATGTCATGAATATATCATACCATATTATGAAATGCATGTCAATGCTTATGCAACATATCACAAGACTTGAATGAATTATCATAACATAAGGAACATAATTTATCTTAATATAATCTCTCCTCTTTACTCTCTTAGGTGACTTAACTTTCTTGTTCTCTTCTAAGGGGCCACCCTAATACTCTCTCCTCTTGAGAGTTCTAGGTTATGAGCTCATACCTAACTAGTCATCACTAGTCTACACTTATCCTCTCGATAAACTAATTCCCAATTCCTAGAGCGCTATAGGGGGCATATGATCACCTTTTATAACCATTAATTCCTGAGTTTAAAGGATTACCTCTTTAGGTCACCTCCCATAACCATTAATTTCTAGAGTTAAGAATCCCTTATTAGATCACCTCTCATAACAATTAATTCTTGAAGTCTAGAGGATCATTTCCATGTATCTTATGTCACCTTTAATCTTAGCATGTCATTTAGAGATGCAAACAGGAGCATATAAACATGGCCAATATCATAACTTATCATTCATCATTTCATGCTCAAAATTCCATAATTTTTCTAAGTCCACAAATTTGGTGGAAATATGACAGCATAATGGTTGGAAGAATAATTTTCCCAAATTGCTTCCTGTCATATAACATATCAAACATTCATCTCAATCAATTATTCATAATCACAACATGCCATAAATCATCATGTAATTGATCACATAAGTATACATCACATTCTTTGCATATATCCATAAACATGTTATCATCAATATCTCATTGAAAAGTTAATATGCTCCTACCCAGGATGTTAGAAATCAAGAACCAAACTCAGCTAATGCACTTTAAAATATTATTAGAGGTTAAGCTTATTATGACTTATATATATATTTCCTCTTAAGATTATTGCAACTTAAATTCTTAAAACTTTCTCTTTACAAGACTTGAATCTTCTATTTATAGTTCTACATCTTTTACATGAAAATTTATAACTTTCTATATACTTAATATCTCAGCCTCTTAAATGTATTTCCATATTCCTAACTAATCAAACTTTTCATTAAGGGTAATTTCATTAAAAACACATTTATGGTTATGCCATAGTATCTTTGCAAAGTATCCCTTCCTAGACTCTTTCAACACATTACCCACGTTTATTTCTCATTCAGTATTTTTGTGGTAAAATGATTTGTGCATACCATACATGGATGTGTTTCTATGTGTCTTAGCTTTCCAACAAAGTTGAAATCAGTCCATTTACATTTTTATAGTGTGAGTTACACCTATTTTACTACTATAAGGTCATATTTTTAGTTTCAGTCTTTAGCTTAGCTTTGAAAATTTATATCTTGAGCTAGAGAACTTATTTTAAGTGATTCTTTTTGGAGAGTGCTTTTTATTAAGTCTAGTTTGTAGCAAAAATATTTTATTCCCAAAAGCTTCATATTCTGTGAGTTTCATATTTTGAAGTAGCAAGTGCCAAAATAGCTAAAAATCCAACACCTATCATTTTCATGTTTGATGTTACTCCCTCAACACAAGGACCATCTACCATGTTTTTAAGCCATATATGAGCATGAAAACATCATAAAAACATTTATAATAGAGAAGTGAATGCATTGATTCATAAAAATATATTTCACAAATAACCATTCAAAACTCTTGTCAATAACACAAGTTTGAGGCATTCTAACCATGGACAAGGTTAGAAACCAACAATGCTTAAACAAATAAAGAAGAAACCCCTACCTCTTATGTAAGGTCTAAAAAGAGTTATTCTCTTCTTCCTTGAGTTTGAGCAAGAGTTCTTGGAGTGGATGACCCTCTTTGTATCTTAGCTCTAGAACTTGAGTGTTTAAGAAATATTTTTCACTAGAGTTAAAGATTGTAACTCTTGTGAAGGCTAGTGAAAGTTTGGGCTTAGAATTTAAGTGTTTGGATGAAGTTTAGAGAGTGAAGAGAAGTCTTTGAAGAGAATAACATAAGAAGAAATGGTAGAGAAAGAATAAGAGAGAAAGAACACTTAGGGAGTTTCTAAGGCTTGAAGACTAGCAAGAGTGTATATATTTTACAAGAGTTAGAGGATGTAGCTCTTGCAAAGCATGGTGAGGTCTCTTTGTGGCTTGGAAAATGGAATGAATAGAAAAGAGTTTGAAGAGTATTTATAGTGGAAGGATCAAGAAAAGAAGAAGAATGAAGCATTTGGAGAACTAATGTTTGAAGCATGATTTATGCAAACATGTTGGCCAAATTTTGGGATGAAAATGCTCCATGTTTTATGAAAACATGTAGGCCTAATTTTGGGATAAAAAATGGTCCATGTGTTTTATGCAAACATGTTGACCTTATTTTTGTGATTATTAAAGTAGTGGCATTGTAGTAATTATTAAAGTAGTGGTATTATAGTAATTTCTTTATCCAAGACAAGGGTATTTTTGTAATTAGATAATGTAGTGGTATTCTTGTAATTCAATTTATAGAATAAGATGTCTTTGTCATTTATTAATAAGACAAGGGTAGTTTGATAATTTCCTTTATATAATAAGGGTATTTTCATAATTTCACTAAGTAATGGCATTTTTGTAATTCTTTGCTCTTTTTCTAAACACACTTGATTATTCTAACATTATTTGTTATTTTCATGACATTTGTCTAATTTCTATTAGTTTTACTCATTTTTTATCATTAATTAGGATTAATTTTTAAATCAATTTCTTACTATCTATTTGATTAATGTAATTTACTAATATTGATTAGGGAATTTAACCTTGTAAATAAATTGTCCTTGTCCAATATGCTTAATTTAGGGTTTATGTCTTAATAGTACTTATCATTGCTTATTCTTGTGATGCTTATGTCATTAATCAACAATAAATCACCAATGTTGACCCTTCCCACTATGGGACCAAGATCAACTGCCTAGTTGATAAATCACGAGTTTATTGAGTCAATTAGTCTAGATGAAATTTGGGATGTTACAACTACTAATTAGACAAAAGTACTACTGTCCACCACGTCCATTAATGTAATTAATATACCAATCAATTAGTATACTACTTTTTTTGTTTGTTAATATAGGTCATTTTTAGATTATGCTAAGGAATTAAGATAATAAATGAATCTTATTGATTTTCTAAAAAGTAAAAGTAAAAAACATAAATACCCTTCTATCACTCAACATCAACTCATTATTTCTTTAACTAAATAATCCAATAAATTTATGTCCACTCATTCTCTCAATTAGAGAGAGTAAATAGGTCTAAAATAGTTAATAATTTCTTAAAATATGAAAATGACTTATATTTTGAATAAAAAAAACCCAAAAAGAATAAACGGGTGGAGTACTTCAATATAATTAAAACAATTGATTAAATTAAGGGCATCATTAAAAGAAAGAAATTAATGCTATCTATTTTAATATTAGAGATTGATAGATATTTTGAAATAAAAAAATACTCCTCACTTTTAGAATGTCTGTAAAAAATTAAACTATATACATATTAAGGAAAACAAAAAAAATATCTTAATAAATGTAGAAAATGATATGAGTTGATAAATTTTTCTTCTATAGTCATTATTATTTATCTTAGTAAATATATTAATTACTAAATTTTCAAATTTATATTAAGGGTATAAATGAAAGAAAAAATTAATGCTATTTAGACATTATAAATGGATAGATATTCTAAAATATTAAAAAATTAAAAACTTATAGTTATTCTGAAATAGATGTAGTATTAAAAATTTGAGACATAAATTGAAATGGATGAAGTATATTACTAAAAAAATAGATTTCTGCCTATCCGAAAAAATAATTTTTTATCAAAATCAAAATTTAATTATTTTTAACTCAATTATTTCCTGAAAATTAATTAATACAGCAATATTTACCTATCAGTATTATAATCATAATAGAAATAAAGATTCATGGTCTTTATTGGAAAAAATTGAGAAAGAAAAATAGCGGTTATATGTTCTGAATCATAAAATAGATATGAATGGCTAGAAAGAGATTTAAATATTATTCTTTTATTGTTCTCCAAAAAATAACTACTCGTTTTATGTATATCAATTATTATTAACGGGATGAGTTTCATATATAATAAAGTAAAACTCTTAAACTTTTTGGTTGGGTGAGTGATAACATTTGCTTATATAACTCTATATTGAAGATTTCTTTGTGGGGTTCAAGGTTAATTATTATTTCTCCTATCAAAGTTATCATCATTTTACAATTTAGTATAATGCCAATTTGAGGTGGACAAAGGTATAGTGCGGGCACGTCGATTCCCCAATTTTCCGAGCTACAGAAGAAAGGGAAAATGTTCACTTGTAATTTGGTTTTACACATCTTTTTATATATCCGAATCCCAAGATGTAAATAATAAAAAATTTTAGTTACGTTTACAGTGAATGTGGTAAGATAATTTGATAATGTATAAAAGTTTTTATACTAGATTCATCAATCACACACCTTAAATCTGCAATTATTAATACATAGCTCTCCATATTTTTTAACTAATAGATTCACCATTTCTATAATTAAAATCAACACTTATTTATACATAATTTTATAATATCATCATTTTTTTTACACGGCAATAAAATTTAAATCTATGAATTACTCAAACCCCCTCACTACTAGCTAATTCCTTGTGATTTATAATATCATTATTAAATACAAATAATAGCACTCTCGATGAAATGACACTTTTTGGTTGTTATTCACTGCTTCTATCCAGTTACTAAATAGAGCAAAAACACATCCAAAATGCAGCTCCAAACTCGAACATCTTTATTAGCAACTGGTTTGTAATGCAACATTTAATAATAATAATAATAATATCGCAGGAAAGGTTGTGGATAACCACCATTTAAAACACTATTTAGAATTGTCCTAGAAAAATTATCTAATTATCAAGATACTATCCTTTTTCTTTACTAACAAAATTATCATAATTACAAGATGAGGGCACAAAAATGACCAAAAAAAACATGAGGGCATAAACTACTTCGATATGAGGAAATTATAAAATGCTTGTTGTCACGTTAAATTGTTACATCCTTTTTACATCGATCTATTTATACGTATAATTTTGAGATTAAGAATACATATTGTTTGGTTAAAAAGATTTTTTTAATAAGAAAATTTTGGGAGACATTACTCTTGCAATTCCAAGAGACAGAGCATTTAAGATTACTCCCTGCTTGTCACTTATATCTTGTAGTGGTTCATTCTTATATATTGTTAGTTAAGTAGTACACATCATAAATTCAAAATCTACTACATATAAACAAGCGTGGAATTTTAGAGATGAATATGTAACAGCATTTTTTTTATTGAAAAAAAAAAGAAAACTCTACTCGTTCACATTTGTGATGTAACCATATGGAACATTACACGACAAATTTTGTGTCTAATGAAAGGATCCAAAATAAGAAATAAGTTTGGTAGATCAACTCCCTGGTTGTCCTCCCAAAGTATATTTTAAATTCTATTCCCAACAGAAATGCATGCAAGCAAAAACTAGTTGGTAATATTTAATTTGTTTATGCATTTGGTTAAGCATGTGCTTTGGTTAATCAGACCCAGTTAGGTGTAAACCAAACTCCTATAATTAGCCAGCAACTTGTATACACTGATGTCCAATACCCCAAATTTGACCATTTCAGCCTTCTCTGTAATACTCCTCTCTTTCTTGACAATTCCATAGGCATCACCTTAGACTCTTTCTCCTGATCAAGGTTAACATCTTTAATTTGATGTCATCAGAAAAACAAGGCTCAGATGAATCATCAAAATGGATTCTCGAGAGCATTGAGATTGATCCCGTGGTGGTGGATGTGCTTAATAATAATAAAAACAATAATAATGGGACCCCCAGAAGGAATGGTGCTAAAAGCTCCCAATGAGGCCTCCTTCAACAAGAAGAGTGGTGACAATGTGGTGAGAAGCAGGAATAACAATAATGGTTTTCAAGGGAATAATGGAAGAAACAAGATGGAGAGGCTGCAATCAGGAGCAGCTAGAGGGCTTAAGGGTTTACGGTTCCTTGATAGGACGGTCACAGGGAAGGAAGCTGATGCATGGAAGTCTATTGAAAAGCGCTTTGCTCAAAATGCTGTTAATGGAAAGCTATCAAAAGAAAAATTTGGAACATGCATTGGTAAATACATTATCTCTTATGTTATATTGTTTTTTCTTTTTTTTATTTTGAATCTCTCGAGTGCATTGTTAGTTGTTCTAATTGTTGGTGCATCCTAATATTTGTGTTGCACAGGTATGGCAGCAGATTCGAAGGAGTTTGCTGGGGAGCTGTATGAGGCCTTGGCAAGGCGCAGGAAAATTTGTGCAGAAAATGGTGTAAGTGTTGATGAAGTAAGAGTATTCTGGGAGGACATGACTAACAAAGATCTTGAATCAAGACTTCAAGTGTTCTTTGACATGTAAACAGCATTCACTCTATCTATTTTTTTTCTAACTTTTTTGCATGTCACACTCTTGTTGCAATAAATGAACTTGGTTACGACTTTAATTTCAGGTGTGACAAGAATGGGGATGGTAGGCTATCAGAAGAGGAGGTTAAGGAGGTGAGGACTGAGACCACATGATAAATTCCATGTTTTTACTTCCCTTCACTTCCCTTCCTCTTTCTCTCACTCTTCCATTGTGTAAAATAGAATTCTAAATGTCATTGTGTCAAAGGTTATAGTGTTGAGTGCCTCTGCCAATAAGCTAGGAAATCTCAAACGGCATGCTACTGAATATGCAGCTTTAATCATGGAAAAGCTTGACCCTGATCATAATGGATATATAGAGGTTAGAGGTCTGCAAATTTTACTACTTCTTTGGTTGGGTCTTTATATATATACCTTCATCTTTTATATTCTCCTTAGTTTTGAAACAGATGTGGCAGCTAGAAACTCTGCTAAGGGAAATGGTGAGTGCTGAAGACGGCACAAAAAAACTTAGTAATAGAAGCCAGAGTTTGACAAAAGCTATGATCCCAAGCAAGTACAGAACTCCTATCAACAAGTTTCTCAATAAAACCAAAGAATTTGTAGAGGAGAACTGGAAGAAAATATGGATTATCACACTTTGGTTAGCCATAAACTTGGGACTTTTCATTTGGAAGTTTAAACAATACAGAGAAGAGCAGCTTTTGAAGTCATGGGATATTGTCTCTGCCTCGCAAAGGGTGCTGCTGAGACTCTCAAGTTCAACATGGCTCTCATTGTCCTTACCATGTGCAGAAAAACTCTTACAAAGCTAAGAGGAACGTTTCTTACTCAAATCATCCCTTTCGACCACAATATAAACTTCCACAAGATGATTGCAGTAGCTGTAGTTTTAGGGACTATTATTCATGTAGGAATGCATGTCACTTGTGATTTTCCGAGGATACAATCTTGTCCAAAACAGAAGTTTATGATGATACTTGGGCCAGGTTTTGACTATAAGCAGCCTACCTACCTAGAAATTGTTGCTAGTGTTCCTGGTATAACTGGAATTCTTATGGTGTTGATTATGTCATTTACCTTCACTCTAGCAACACATTATTTCAGAAGAAGTGTTGTAAAGTTACCTTCCCCGTTACATCATTTGGCTGGTTTCAATGCCTTTTGGTATGCACATCATTTGCTGATTGCCGTTTACATACTCCTGATCGTGCATGGCTACTTTCTATTTCTCACCAAGGACTGGCGCAAGAAGACGGTATGTAATCATTTTTAGTTTTCCAACCTCCACCAAATTACTCCTTTTGTCAAAGAGAAGTTCTTGCATATATGGTCACGGAGCTATAGGTGGATTATGTTCTACCCAATTATAAAGTGACATTTTAGATAAAGGTGTGGATCCTACCATTACCTGAAATGTCACTCTATCATTGAGTAGGGTAAAATCCATCTTGGTACCCCAATAATTTCTCCTTATGTAATGAGTATTGCTATTTGACCATATCAAGTTAGACATCACGAAGGGGCAACTTCAAAATACAAGTATGAGAAAGAATTAGGCCCACCATGATATATACTCACCACTAATTATATTACAACTCATGCTGTTCCCACAAGGATGTCTAAAACTTACATACAAATAATATTTGTGTTTATAAAATGGATCTGTAATATCCAGATTTTGATTTCAATTTTCCGGAAGTTTTCTCTTAATGTAGCTACAACAGCTTAGCACCTGTAAAATGGGATGAATTGTAGTTAATCTGTTGCTCATAACAGAATCATTGAACTATACCTACATCTTATATGTAGATTGTATTATTTAGCATTACTATTCGGCCTAATAGTCCATGTCCAGTTATCATGGCATTTTGATGGCCTACAATCTGGAAATGTTTAATCAATTTAAACCAGCTTTTATCTATACAGACTTGGATGTACCTTGCCGTTCCACTAGTAATCTATGCTTTTGAGAGATTTCATCCAGTTTTTAAGGGCAAAGATAAACGTGTAAGCATCATTAAGGTATGCCTCAGCGACTTACTCCCCCTGATCTTGCCTACCGAAGCAAAGAACTGATATTACTAATTGCAAATTTCAGGCAATAGTATACACAGGAAATGTTCTAGCTCTATACATGACCAAGCCCTCCGGATTCAAGTACAAAAGTGGGATGTATATTTTTGTCAAGTGTCCAGATATAGCTAAATTTGAATGGTAATCACTTCTGATACATGGCTGATAATGATCAGAAAAATTATTTTGCTGCAACATCACTTTACTTAAGATATTTGAATTTAGTAATTTACTGTTGTTACAGGCATCCTTTCTCCATCACCTCTGCACCTGGAGATGATTACTTGAGTGTCCATATACGAGCCTTGGGAGATTGGACAACAGAGCTTAGAGAAAGATTTGTGCAGGTGATGTTCATGTGTGAACCATTAAAAATCCTCCAATTCAGACTCTCACTCATATGTATTAAATAGTCCTTGAATGTTGTATAAATTATAACTCATGCTATAATGAGTGGAATTTTAAATTAGGAGATTTTTCAAGTTGATTTAGGAGGATATATCAACACTCATTATAATTGCTGAAAATTTAGTTGTACTAAGACTTAGGAATGCAGGCTTGTGAGCCTCAGGCCGCACGACCAAGAAGTGGATTGCTTATGAGAATGGAAACTAGAGCACATTCAAGTTATGACCAGTCACAAGCAAGGTGAATACTGAATAGAAACTCTTGGTTTCTTAACCTTCCAGAAAATGAATATATTGGTCTCACTTGCTCTTTCTTGCAATAGATATCCAAAGATAGTCATCAAAGGACCATTTGGAGCCCCAGCACAAAACTATAAGAAGTATGATGTCCTCTTGCTGATAGGTCTAGGAATTGGCGCCACACCAATGATCAGTATTCTCAAGGATCTCTTGAACCACATGAAGGCAGAGAGCCCTCAAGATGTAAGCCACAAGATCAACAAAATTTTATTTGCTCTTTGGTTGGCAATGTAATTATATCTTGTAGCTCTCAATGTCTCATTCATTGTATTAACATAGCAGACAAGGCATGAAGACTCCTTCCATAGCAATCACTCAGATGAAGATAGGAAAGTTCCTCAAAGAGCATACTTTTATTGGGTAACAAGAGAGCAGGCTTCATTTGAATGGTTCAAGGGTGTCATGGATGATATTGCAGAATATGACCATGATGTGAGACTGTGAACCAAACTTACCATTTTTTCCTACTTTTGTTGCTTCCATGTACATAATAATGTCACTATATAGTAAATTTTTGGCATGTCTAAATGATGCAGGATGTTATAGAAATGCACAACTACTTGACTAGTGTCTATG
Organism: Dalbergia oliveri; assembly: GCA_030441495.1. Classification (NCBI taxonomy): domain Eukaryota; kingdom Viridiplantae; phylum Streptophyta; class Magnoliopsida; order Fabales; family Fabaceae; genus Dalbergia; species Dalbergia oliveri. The sequence continues at coordinate 11,176,062 of JAMLFY010000005.1, read as the reverse complement.
AGGAAGGTGATGCACGGTCTGCGCTTGTTGCCATGATTCAGAAGCTACAACTTGCTAAAAATGGAGTAGATGTAGTTTCAGAAAGCCGGGTATTGATTTAGTACACATTTAGATTTTGTGCATACCATTTTCAGCATTCAACCGTAACAGTATTTTATGTTGCATTGGCCTAATGTGTTTCTATGATGTTACCATGTGCCAGATACGGACACATTTTGCAAGACCGAACTGGAAAAAGGTGTTCTCTGAATTAGCGAGCACACATGAGAATTCTAGGATAGGTATGCACAATTGTGATGCTCTGTGAAATTCTAAATTATGTTTGAGAAAAGGAAAAAGAAAAATGACATTTCAATTACAGGAATGAAAAATGTGTAAGCTGTTGTGTTGGTGCTGTTGATGCAGGTGTATTCTACTGTGGAAGTCCAATTCTTACGAAAACATTGAAGAGCCTTTGTCATGAGTTTAGCTTAATGTCATCCACTCGTTTTCATTTTCACAAGGAGAACTTCTAAAGGATCCATTCATACTGCGCCAATCCTGAAATTTCTATTGTCAATTGTCAATTGTTACCCAATTTCATCAAACAAAATATGGCAATAGAATATAGGTTTGTAACCATATTTAAGTGAGTTTGGATTTAGTTTCTTGTATGTAGTTAGATTTATCAGAAGTTGTGTTACTCATTATCTTCTTTTTCCTTTACATTACGTTTGAATGATAGGTAACAAGGCAAAAGGAAAAGGAGCCAATGAAAAAGGAAATAAGTTCTCTTATTCAAAATAGAAAAGTAAATAAAATTATTCTTACAAGAGATTTAATTCTCCAAATTTTGTGTCGAATGGAGAACTAAAAATTTTAACCTGCAAACAATTCTATTACATCGTTTCAAATGCTATTAGATTTAAATAAGTTTAAATTAATCTCTGAAATTTTAAAATGTGTTGAAAAGGTCATCAATTCCTAAATTTCTCCTTTTCCCCTTCATAAACACTACATCTCCAATCTTTTCTATACTTACTGATTCCTCTCTTAATTAACTGTTATATTGACTAGCTTCTGTTGTTATACATATAATATAATAATATGTAGGTTGACATGCCATATGACAAAGAAAATTCCAAGAAGCCATAACACATGCAAGCCATTAACATACATGAATTAAACTATCTGTTTATTCAATCCCATGTGGAAATATGTTGTCTATCCCTTCAATATATTTTATAATTGTCTTACACTCATAAAAGACTACTTTATTGATATATTCATGTCATGATTCATGAACCTTCTTCATTTATGCTATAACAGTTGTTCTTTACTAAAATTGCATGTTTATATTTTAGATCGTGTAATACGATGATTAGCATACACTTGTGTTCTATCATGTTATGTAATGCTAATCCCTTGCTATTCCCTAGTTGGACTTCGATATTTTCTTTTTATGAATTTAGCGATTAATTGATTTATTTTTCGTCTCTGATCTTTCACTAATCCCTTGCTAAATTTCCTCTCTAATATGCAAATTTCTTGTAGTGTTCCACAAAATTTAGCATAGTTTATACATGTATCGAAATATTTTGGGTTGTTTAGTTTTAGTATCAAATCTTTAAATAGTTGCATTATTTTTTTCATATTAAATTAGTATATATTGGAATTTTCGTGCAATTCTAATGTTATGTTCAAATTAAAGAAAGCATTATAATTTCTTGGCAGGAAAATAATGTATAATTTTGTTATTGTAGCCTGAAACCCTTTGAATTTGCGCATGTAAACTTGTGTGCACTTTGTGTGTTCGAACTTAATGGATTTAAAAATATTGAGGATTTAAGATTATAAAGGAGAAGATAAGAAATTTGGAGATTTAAAATTTTATTGAGGTAATTTTAGAAAACTTAAGGACTAATTTAAATTTGATTATAGCTACATCACATTCGAAGGAGGTTAAGTGACATGTATAATTTAATGTGATATAAAAGCAAAAATGTAAGAACTCACTAATATTTGTTGTCCAGAGATGACTAACTTAACTCATGATTTGTCTCTATTAAAGACTAAATTATGATTAATTTTTTATTTTTAAGATTAAAGTGGAGCATACGTAAAACTTCAAGGATTCATTTCCATATTTGAAATGAAAGGAATATTCTTTCTTTGTAGTCTTCAACAACTTTTGCCATTTACATTGTAGGAAAATGCATTGGCCCCACCGATGCCATGTATCAAAAAATTGTAGGCTGCAATGCAGCGTTCCTAGCCCCAGGGCACATACAATGAGAGAGATGTTTGAGATGGGCATGCAAACACTGAAGCGTTGGCGTAATCAACAGGAAAACGTGCTCTAATTAATAGTTCTGTTTCTTGGTCTGAAAAGCAATGCAGAAACAAAATTGCAACTTCATTATTAAGTTTTGGTGTAGCATTCGGGGCTTCACATTAAAAAGTTGGGCAATGGTTTATATGTTCCTCACAATCAAAACATGGATTAGCAATCTCCCAATCTTTTTTACGGATGAACGGAATTATATACGATAATAATCAACTTTAGGAGAATTTTCTAATTATATTATTATGGAATTAATTAAAAACATTCTTTTTCTAACTATAATCCACTCTTTCTTCAAATTTTCTATTATATCATTAGTTTGGTGAAAATTCACGCATAAACTTTGAAAATTAGTTCAAAAGTAAAGATTTTTGACTCAAAATACACCCGATGCATTTGAATATGCACTTTAATACGAACTTATTTATCAAATCATTGTTGCATAACTATAAATCCAAAAAAGTTTAAACACTGGTCCCGACCACATTTCTTTAAAATCTTCTCAATTCAGATTTAGAGAGATAAAAAACTGGACAGGGAATAATTTCTTATTTCTATTCTACGACTGAAAAACGTTTATCCCCAGTTTTATGGTGTTTACGGAAACAAGTTTTGTAAATATAGTACTCTAAAATTTATAAGGTAAATCGATATATCAAGTCACTGTAAAATCCATTTAACCCCGGTTTGGGTTTAACAGACCAATCAAAAAACTATTATTGTACACAACATGTAATTTAGTATATCGATACATTTATTATCTTCACCATTAGATCACAAGATATATCACACTCCCAACTTGGGAGGGAGCACCGCAACCTTCACCAAAAATTCACTGTATATTTAGACATATATAATGCATACCACAATAAATGCAATGTAAATTTTCATTTGCCCCCGTCGTGTCTCTGTACTCTTACTATTGTAAGTCACAAAATGTTTGGGGTATTAATTATTTTCTCCCTCTTCTCAAAACTAACATTGGAATTTGATGCTACTTTCCAATTATAACCTTTTCTTGTTCATATATCCGTATGCCATTAGATTTTATTTTTTTTTTGCTTTTTGGCCTAAATACTTTTTTTCCCTTAAGAATAATTGAATGAATAACTTAATAGTAATTTTCTGAAAAACTTCATTAATTATGGGATGAAAGTTATGATGTTAATTAAGAGTCACATGTGTAATCGAGTTTAGGCGCGATGGTTAGTGTGTTATTATAGTACCTACCCAATAGCCTAGAGTTCATAATGGATAAATTGCATATTATTATTATTTTGTGGTACATATTACATATTATTGAGAGAACAAAATACCTATTTTCCTCATGCTATTATTTAACTGGGCAAGACGTGTTGTTATAAAAAGAACTAAAGTAGAAGACTTATATTCTTTGCATATGCAAGTGTGTATCAGTGTATGGTTCTCCTATCAGCTGGATCATCCCATAATCACCAACCTGTAGAAGATATGGGTCCAAGGAATCCGGCAGCATCAAACCTGATTGAGATAAAATCTGCTTCCTGTTTTTCAGCAATTGACAGCCAAAGATTATGTGCAGATTTGATTCTCTTAGTGCTTGTAGCGTGTATCCTTTCCATCAGGATAATTTTAGGAAGTTTGTTATTTGATTGATTTTTGTAATTACTTCCGATGAGCTGTACGTTTCTTCTCAACCCCCACATATACCTTGTACATATTCTATTCTAATTTATGAAAAGAATATACTTGTTTCATCCACACATCCTGTGTCTATTTTTCTTTCTTGCATAATAATAATAATATTATTATTATTGTTGTTGTTGTTGTTGTTCGTTTCTGAACATATTACATATTATTATTGAGAGAACAAGATACCTATTTTCCTCATGCTATTATTTAACTGGGCAAGACGAGTTGTTATAAAGAGAACTAAAAGTATAAGACTTATTATTTGTATATACAAGTTTGTATGGTTCTACTCAGAGAAATTTTAAATTTCTTTTAATTGATGTGTTTTGAAATTATTCTAATTCAAAATTTCATTCACATGTACTAAAAAATCATTTGAATATTATATAAGTTACAATTTAGAATAAAACCTCAACTTAGTCCCTTAATTTATAGGGATAAATTAGTCTATCAAATTTGAAAAATCTCATATTAGTCCCTTAGATTTTACAAATGGACAAATTAATCCCTTTGTAAAATTGTTATCTCAGCTATGTCATATTAGCTTACTTACGTGTATTGTTAATTTTTTTATGTCCTGTTAATTTTCATAATGGTCATGAGTTGTCTCACTCCTTTAAATGAAGTCATTTATATCTTATTTTTCATCTTCTCTCTCACTATAGTTCTTTGTTCATAAGAAAGATTTTGATTTTAAGTTGTCATTTATTTTGCCCAAAATAGAAGAGTGAGGCAAATTAGACCCATTTAAAAATTAACAGTAAACATAAGTTAGTTAATAAACACATAGACATTTCTGTTCATATAATAATTTAACGGAATGACTAAGTTTCTCCATTTGTAAAATTTAAGGGACTAATAGAGTTTTTCAAATTTGAGAGACTAATTTGTCCTCACTATAAATATAAGGGATTAAGTTGGTATTTAGTCTACAATTTATATTATTGTAAATAAGATTTTAAATTAAGAGAATTTTTAGATTAATTTTTCAAAAGGACACATCATCACTCTTCTAATGAAGTGTGGATAAAATCGCACTTCTAGACAAGATAATTTAATTTCAAGAGCTGTGATTTGTTGTTGGTGTTCTGTACACACCCAAGTAACTCTTACTTGTTCTTCCTAACAGTTCGCTCTTAAGATATATCGTAGTCTTGCGCGTCATGCGATCATCACCAGCATCAACTTAGTACGATTGAGATCATGCACGTACTCTGTTGGATGTTAGTGCCTGTGTATATATGTGTGTATGTGTGATCCACGTTCTAAAATAGCTATGACCTTTTCATTCACTCAGAAAGTTATAAGCTAAAACAAAAAGCTGATTTAGCACATGTCCAATTAAAGCCCCTTTTTTTATTTTGCATCACGTAGATGAGAGGAACTCGAGATTGATGAACAAAGGACAAACAGCACACATTAAATAGACTTAAAAGATATAACAGGATGGGACCATATAGTATCAAATATCAATACAAGTTATCAGTTTGATAATTTCCATATAAATTGAGCCCTTTAGCCAGGGCATCATCTGATAACTAAACTAATGAAAGTGTAGACAATAGTAACTAGTTGCAGAAGAAAATATTCGGAAAATAGTGACAGGTTAATTATATGGTGTTCAAGTACCCCCTAGGATTTGTACCAGAAGGCATTGAATTTTTATCATGCTTCCACATGGTGCAGCCAAAGGTCCCACGTACAAGATTAAGTAATCTTTTGGTAGTTATTGCACGTTTGGATTTCTGTTACTAGTTCCCAAATCAAGGTTTGAGAAGAAGCTAGATAAGAGAAAATAATTACGCTATAATTAGAAAGATGCCCGCATGTTATATATTCTGAGAAGATAAATGTCATTAACTAAAAATAACTAATTAATAGGCTATTAGCATCAAAATGTTACATAGTCTTGGGTTTTAATTTTGGGAACATGAGATGACAGAGCTAATTAATTAGATGATGTGGTGCAATCCTCTTTGATTCTGGAAGTTGTGATTGGGAAGAGATCAAGAGTCTTGAGAGGTCGAGTGCAACATGAGGATGCTTGATTAACATCCTCGAGAGCCCAGCCATAGTCGCAGAATGTCACCTCTTTCTTCTCCACTAAACTCTGCGGGTTATACACACTCCATTTGCAATTCATTGCCCGTTGATCTGATGTGTTTTCAGCTCCTCCCTGACCATATCAAATGAAGGAAGTGAAAAAGAAGCAAACTTTTATAATTTCCCTGCCTATACTTCATACCCTCAAACTGAAATATAATCATGCCTTTTGGAATGAATCCAATATTCTAAGGCTTCTTCTTCCCTTATCCCATGACATTAAGTTGTGTGCCTTTAAATCACTTATTTTATACCATTATTTCTAGAGTCTAGACCACAACTAAATGCCATGCATCTAAGGGTTACAACTTACAAATAGAGGAGAATCATCAGCAGAAATAAAAGGCACACAGAAAAGCTGCATTACACACACAGGCTTTCTAAATGCATGGTAGAAGAGAAAAGAAGATTACCTGAAAAAACAAGCGAGGTGTGTTGTAAAAGGAAACTTCTTTGTTAGTAGGAGGAGGAGGATAGCCAAAGCTACCAACAAAACGGTTACTGATATCCTGATTCAGTTGGTAATGATGGAGTTGGAGTTGTTGCTGTAGCTGCAGTTGCTTGTTGAGTTTCCTCCTCAGCTTCTGTCTATCCCTAGCCTTGTGATTCTGAAACCAATAGAAAACATTTTTCCCTTCTATCCTTCCATAGAAAGAAAGGTGTGTTGTTATTTGCTGAATTTGAGAGGCACTAGGAGTTCTAATCCCACTCCTGTACAGTTCCTCCAGGATCATGAGCTGCTCTGTGGTAGGGCTCCATCTTGATGAGCCTCCGGCTGGGGACATAGTTTCTCTCTTGAGATTGTGGGTTAGTTTGAGTTCTTGAGACAATAAGGGGGCCAGGGGGATGAAAGGGATGTATAAATAGAGGGACAGAGAGAAAGATACAGTGAAGTTGAGAGGAAGAGACAAAATGGAAAGAGGATTGAGAGGGCAGAAAAGGGAGTGGTGAATTAGATAGGTAAAAAGTACTAGTCTCATGCTGATGTTCCTTTTAGAGGAGCATTCAAGTGACGTTTCAGTCCATGCAGAGAGAGAGAGAGAGAGAGAGAGAGAGAGGATCTGAAATGAGATGAGTGAATGAAGCAAAACTGATCTGACTGTTGGGGTATGAGTCATCATGACATTATTATTAACTTTTCTTAACAGAATGTATCAGATACTCCCCAAGCTAGTCTAATTCAGAACCAGAGCAGATGCTACTCCTGTTAATTAATCAAACAGCCCTTCCTCTGCCCTAATAACACTGCTATGGCAGATGCTATTTGTTCCCACTTGCCCCCAGTGTTGCTGTATGGCCTCTAAGAACTAAGACAAAAAAAAAAAGAAAAACTTCAAACAAATAAACTATCATGGAAATATACAGAAGTCTTTCTAAATCCTTTGAATTTTCAGTATCTCATATAGTCATATCCAATAGTCCACCTTTCAAATTATCGCATCAATTGTCTACATAAACTCTATGGTACGGTTGTGTAACATTGTATATTTATTGATCTATATATTCCTAATCTATTTTAAAATTGGGGTTAGCCCTAAAAAGTTTATATTATCTTAAACTAGTAATCAGTGACAACTGCATGTGTGTTTTCATCAGATTTGGTCATGATGTCAGATGGCATTTTTTCCCACTCACCCAGTGTTGCTGTGTAGCCTCTATCCTATAAGAACTACGGAAAGACTCTTCTAATCCTTTGAATTTTCAGTATCTCATATCCAATCACCCATATTTCAAATTATCACATCACGTGTCCCCATAAACTCTATGACTCTGTAAAAGGGTATATTGTATTGATCTATATATATATCTTTTTTTATATGAAATTGGTCATAGATCAATAATATTTAAAAAATATATAATATTTTTAATATAGAATTTGTTATAGGCACAATCAAAATAGATTCATGTAAAAATTTAATATTGACAAAGAAAAGTATAAAACAATTAACATGAAATGAAGCAAGAATTTGAAATTATGTAAAACAAAAATATCATACGATCTATAGATACGTATACAAATAATTTTGTTCATTTTCTTATATTAGATAAATCACTATAAAAATCCATATATAAATTATTTTCTCTATATATATTCCTAAACTATTGAAATTGGTCGGCACACGAGAGCAATAATATTTACCTAAGCTTAAACTATAATCATGACAACTAAGTGTTTAAATCATATCTGGTCATGTCATAATATGTCATTTTTTCTATATGATCTCTATTGGTAATTTATAAATAATTTGTTTGATTATTTACATTAAATAGAGTGTGAAATCAATTACAAGATTTTATAAAAGAAATTATAATTTTTTTCAAAATTAACCTGTCATTACCCATCAATCATATTTAATAAAATATAATTTTTTTCAAACAAAATTTCATCAATAGCAAGATTTTATTAATATAATTTTTAAAAAATAAAGCAATTAGAATTTCTTAAAACATAACGTTAATATAAAAGTTGACCAATGAAAACTACATTGCAAAGTTTTGAGTGTCATTCCATTGGCTATCAATCATGTCAGAAGAGAATTACCTTTATACATGAAACCATTGGTAATAGACTACAATGACATAATTTTTCTTGATATAATATTGAAACATTATTTACTTCATATATCATAAAAAAAAAATAATTTTCCTACATAATATACTTACAATATACATATAGAAAGACACAATGCAACAAATTCAAATTGAAAAAGTAAAGTATAAAATCGAATTGATGTCCTTCTCACGTTGAAGTGTTTCTAATACATGCGCACTCAACTAAAAGCCAGTTATAAATATTGGCAATTGATAGGTGCCATTATTGGAAGCACATAATTCCTGAAATATGAAGACACGCTTGTGGACAATGGTAGCAAAGGGGTGGGACTTGGCAAAATGGCAAGTCATTCACAATCACAGAGTGGGGCCTCTAGCTGAGCTATATGCATGCTTCGTCCTGAGTGCTGACAAGTTGAAAACGCAAGCCTCGAACAGTTAGAGCCCATAAATGCATGCAGCAGGGTGTGTCCAATGCCTTGTCTGTTTTTGGTCTGAGTAATGAGGGACTTGTCATCTCTGGCAACATTCCTCATCATCTCAACCGTTCATTTCGTGACTCACTCACGTCATCGAGTTGTTACATTTGTATTTCCCCCATCTCTCTCCTTATCTTGTTGAGTGAAGTCAACCACAAAATCTGCTAACCATAATTTTTTGGGTAGGGCCCCTTGAGTTTTGTATTTCATGTTTTTGTTACGTATTTCGTTACTTGTTGCAGAGCTTCTTATACTGTTATGCTACGAGATGTCAATGTTTTTAGAGTTTGATTTTAATTATTGTTATTAGAGCTTCACTGGAGTTATACAGTATTATAGCCCATTAAAGACCATAATAAAGTCCAATGTGGGCCATTAAATCATGAATGATATTACGTATTTCGTTACTTGTTACGGAGCTTCTTGTACTGTTACGCTATGAAATGTCAATGTTTTTAAAGTTTGATTTTAATTATTGCCATTAGAGCTTCACTGGAGTTATACAGTATTATAGCCCATTAAAGACCATAACAAAGTCCAATGTGGGCCATTAAATCATGAATGATATTTGGAATCAAATGCCGAAAGGTTGTACCCTGTGTCTATACATATCTCACTTCTGAAAAAAAGGGGAAAAAAAGGGATCTTGTGGAGCCATTCTTTTTTATTGTACTTTACTTTCATTCGATGGTACATGCATGTTGATGTTACTAGTCGAAAACTCTTGCTATACATGGATCATATAACGTCAAATTGTATCAAGTTTATGGTCATAATTTTTAATGATAATAACATGGTTTAATTTCATCCAGATATGGCTCAATACTGCATCAATACAATTCACAAATTGTGAACCAAAATTACCTCATTTTCCCCTTAAACACTTACCCAATAAAAGCACCAAAAATTTGAAAAGCATGCATCCGTTTTCATCATTAAAAAGAAGTAAATAAAAAAATTAAGGGGTTATTTGAAATTTTTTTTATTTTTGTGTTTTTGAAAACTATTTTGGGTAGCAATTAATGAAACTAACTAATTATAATTGTGTAATCGCATTTCTTGTTTTAAAAACCAGAATTCCAAAAATATTTTTAGCTGTTTTCTAATTTTTGCTTTTAAAACACAAAACTCATTTTTTAAAAAAAATCAATATGAAAAGAATAATCAACCAAACAAGTTTTTTTTATTTTTTGTTTTTAAAAACTGAAAATTATTTTGTAAAACACTTTTCAAATAGCTCACAATTCTCTCATTATCAATATTTATATTCAAATATTTGGAATCTAAAACAGGTTACTAAATGGCTATACAATTTCAACACCGTTTCTGATTTTAATGAGTCAATATGTCATTTAGATGTTATTTTGGTTTGTAATTTTTTTTCATTCTCCATTTTGTAGCAGCTTTTCTCGTTCAGTTTTGCATAATTAACCATACTTAAGATGTGTTTATAATGGTTTTTTTACTATTCATTTTTGTAACAGGATATTCAATTTCTACAAATTAAAGCTATAAATGCGACAGTTATATGCAGCAATAAGTTATTAAATAATTAAACATTAGTGAAAGAGGCTTTGAGAATGAGATGCTTGAACTTGCAAAAGTAAAATCTAGTCTCAATCTACATCCTATTGTGAGCTCAAAAAAACAACACGCCATAAATTTAGAGATGACAACCTGGAATATAATTCATATAATAGTATTTCAATGTTACAAACTATAATCTAGCCAACAACTAAAATATTGCTCACTAATAGTAAAACATCCCTAAACTAAAGTCCTAATTTCAACGCCAATGGCACAAGACCATTCCTTTCCAGCATATACTTTCATAGCCAATAAATTCATGTCCTCACCAAACACATCACACAAATTTGCAGCAGTGAATTACAATAAAAAAAACATTAAGTTTCCACTACTAGAAACTTGGGGAACAATTACGAATTTTTTTGGATTTACAGGCGGGAATACGGAAAAAAAAATTTTGAAAGTAATAAATCCGTCTGTAAATATTGGCACAAACACTCACCACATGGTATGCAGAAAATTTGCTAGAAAAAAATTATTCTTAAAAGTATAGACAAATATTTAAAAAATAAAAAAATAATTACGAGTAAATCCTATAATTTGAAATTAAAAGTGCATATATCATGTTCAAATTATAGAGGTAAATCCATTATAATACGAAAAATGAAATGTTGTGTTTCATTTAACGTACAGATGAATTTTCCCATCTATAACGCGTTAATGAAACACATCGTTTTATTAATAGCATTACAGATGAATTTTCCTATCTAATGCATAGAATACCAAACAAAAGTGCATGCCCTCCTTCTTTTTCCTCACTTTACCATTTCCACTTTCTCTCATCTCTCCCTCTCTTTAGCACTACAGCCATATTTTTAATTTGGCCACCACCAGTGATTGGAGCCTCCATTGTAACCACCCATGTTTCCCTCTAATTGCGGACCACTAACATTACTCATGTGTGTTGTGGGTTGTGTAGTGGCTTTCGTGGCCATTGGGGTTGTAACCCATGAGGCAAGCCATACATTGGTGTTGTGATATGAGCTAGAGTTGCTTAGGGAGCTTGGGACCCCTGCTTAGAACTTTGGTTCAAAGATAAGCCATTTTTTGCACTCGTAGGCCAATTTTTTGTGTTTCCACTAGAGGTTACAACATCTTCCAATTATAGCTCCTCAAAGGAAGTAGAGGATGCATACATGTTGTCTTTTTCCACTTCTCAAGTGCATGTTATGGAGATGGACCAAATAAATATTTTTCTTACTTCTCTTTCTTCTTGGTCATCAGGCGTGCCAACTTGTTTAACATTAATGAATAAACAAATAAAATCCACTAACCAAGTTTTACTTCACAATCTTATACCAGGGAACAAAAGTGGTTCATAAATGTGAATTCTCAAGTATTTGTGTATTTTATTTTAAGCAAAGCAGAAACAAGAAGAAATGGGAAATATGTAATAGAAAATAAATGAAAATTGATGAATACAAGTAGACAAATAAGAAATCCACAAATAAGAAAACTAAGAGGTAGAACATTATTTGAGGACCTTCAGACTCTTGAGTATGATAGAACTCATGGCGGATGAGAGAGGATAAGTAAATTCATAATAAATCAATTTCTTACAAAGAAGTTTACTCAAGCTATGAACAAATGCTAGTAAAATTACTAAGTAATTCTAAGCCCCCTAAACAAAACTACATAACTCTTATTTATTTACAAAAGTTATGTACAACTTCCTGCCACTTATGCTTATTGCATTGAACCTTCGTGCCAATGTTCCTTGATGCTTATCATCGATGTTCTCTTTGTAAGTGATCCATTTCGTGTGTTGCTTCATAAAAAGTGGGTACTTCTAATATCTGCCTCAAAGCTCTTGACATCTCTGAACACATATTGTGAATCTCTAGGTTCTTCAACACGTTCATCATATGACTTGAGCCTTGACATCAACTCTCTGTCAATCATCAACTTATGGTCTCGACTTTATTGCTTCTTTCAATCATGAATAAATACTCTAATTGGTCCCTTAAAAATGTATAAGGGAAAAAATTAGTCTCTTAGATTTTCAAAGCTCAAATTGATCCCTCACATTTCAAAAAAGGAGACAATTAATCTCCATATAGGTCTGTATAATTAAAAAACATTGCATGGAACAGTATGAATAGACCAATTTGTCCCCTTTTTGAAATGTAAGAGACTAATTTGGTACTTTCAAAATCTGAGGGACTAATTTGTCCACTTTGGTACTTTCAATTTCTAATTGACTAATTTGGATATTTTGTCTTCTATCATTCTACTAAACATTGCACATCCTTGTCTCTTTGACATCTTAGGGTTTTGACATTTTATTAACAAGGAGGAATGATATTTGCACACTACCACAAAGTCATCATACACTTACACCTCACTACAAGATAAAATAGGAGTATGAAATATGAAAGAGTAAAATAAGGAGAGAAAAAAGAAAAAGCTTCCTACTTTAAAAAGCTTTCTCTTTCTCTTTGCGTCTCGTTTCTCTCTTTCATCCATTCAAAAAGCTTTTATTCTCTCGCTTTATCATGTTTCTCTCTCATTTGTCATCGTTCACAGAAGAAGAAGAAGGAGAATCAAGCTTGTTATTAGCGCACAAAACTAATCCTCAACATGAAGGCTTAGCTCATTCTATTTAATTTTTCATGTGTTTATGGCTTATGTCTCAAGATATAGATGATTATTTTTTTTCACAATTTTTTCAATAAGAAAACGAATTGAGAATAACTCTATTAGAAGTTGAGATTTGCTTTATTGTTGAAAACTAGACTTAGAAAGTTGTGAATGCATGCTATGAAAAGTTATAAACTATTATACAAAAGTTGTAAATCATGTTCATAAAACATGTATAGGTTAAGGATAAAATGTAAAACGATATGAAGAAAAGTTTGTCCTCAATTGATTTATAATTTTTCAAAGTGGTTTACATGTTTTATGAACATGGTTTATAACTTTTTGTATCCTGATTTATAAATTTTTTGCTTATGATTTTATATTTTAACCTTGAATCTATTTAATATTTATCCTCAATTAGTTTATAATTTTTTAGAAGTTTACATGTTTTATGAATATGGTTTATAACTTTTGTATACTAGTTTATAACTTTTTGGCACGTGATTTTATATTTTATCATGAACCTATTTAGTATTTGTTCTCCTCAATTGGTTTACAATTTTTTCAAAATTGGTTTACATGTTTTATAAATATGGTTTACAACTTTTAATAACACACATTTATAATTTTTTAACTTCAGTTTCAACAATAACAACAAATCTTAACTTCAGAGTCATTTTCAATTTGTTTTGTTCAAAAAAATTCTAAAAAAAAAAAATCACCATGCCTTGAGGTATAAACCATAAACACATTGAACTAAATTTTCATGTATGAGGATTAGTTTTGTACGACAATAGAGCTTAATTTTCCTTCTTCTTCTTCCAACAAACAAGAAAGAAATGAAAGCTTTTGGGGGAGCGAAGTTTTTCTTTCCCTCTCCCCATTTTACCCTTCCTTATTTCATACTCCTATTTTATATAAGTGTGTGGTGACTTTATGACGGTATGCAAATATCATTTCTCATTAACAAGGGCTCCCTTATTCTTTTTAGGATAATGTTATTTTACATCCACATGGGTGACACTCATGTGATAGTGTGAGAGGAGTGATGAAGAAATAAGCTGAAGAAAAAGTAAATAGTGAAATCCATATATTTTATGAAGGTGTTTAAGTATTTAAAAATTTGTGTCAAAATAGCAAATTCCTTCTTTTTAAATGCCATGACCATTCAAGCTTCAATGACACTTGTTGACACATTTTCTAGCATCCTATTTTTAAATCGAGCATTACATGCGTCGATTAACCCTTTGTCCCTTCTTCAAGCCTTTTATGAAGGGAAATTCTATCCCAACAACTTCATTCTATCTTGATCACATTTTCTAAGATACTATTTCTCCACTCCATCATTAAAACATCTAAACAATGGAGTGGAATAATAGCACCACTCTACTCCATTTTCTTTTGCTGCACTCCACCCTATTCCAATACTTATCTTCAGTCGAAACATAGCGTAATCATAAACAAGTGAAACCATTGTTCTGAAAATTCGGACTGCACTAACAGGTTCGATCAGTTCAACCGAGAACTGGACCTTCTTCCGGTCTGATCAGAGGCCTAAAGCCTAGCTAGTTCAGAAAATCGGTCAAAAACCGGGGAACAGCTTGAACGGATTGCGGTTCAGCAATCTAACAGTCCAGTCAAAAATAAAAGGAAAAAAATTGTGAAAAGAGATGAAGTTTGGGTTACTGCAATGGACATGGTGTCCTCATCCATAACCACCACGGACAGAAGGACGATGACAGAGTCAAGCTTCCACTATCTTCAAGCTCAACGGCTCAGTGCCTATCAATTCATATCCTGGTCGTCTTCTTGGCTTCCATAATCGCCGTGGGAAGGAGCATAAGTTGTGTTGTAGAAAGGTGGGGAGAGATTCATAGAAAGAATGAAAAGGGTGGTGGCGGCTGATTGTTGCACGAAGAAATGGAGAAAGATTTAGGGTTTTCCATTTGAAGTTGGTTCATTTAGGTTGGGCTTGGTTCTTTTTCACCTAGTTTTTCCTTTTGTATTTTTCTTTTGTTATATCATTTGTGTACCAAGATGGTCCTGGTACGCATGAGGCATAATAATAGGCTTTTACTTATAGAATGTTAGCAACATTTTAAAACATTCACGCAAAAAAAAAAAAAAACTTTAAATTTTTTCTTTATTATATCATTGTTAATGTTTTTCTTTTTAACCTTCTTCAAATAAAGTTTGTTTTATTAAAATTTTTATTATATTTTATGACATTTCATTTTATTTCTTTATATATTTATATAAATATATATTTTATTATATATTGATTACATTTTACAATTGCACCTTGTAGTAGGAGTGTTAAAACTACCTTGCTAACTGTCACTGGCAAAGTTTATTGGATAAGGTTTGTATTCTTATATTTGACCTACACTTTTTGCTGATTCATGTAATATTTTGGGTGACCATCCCAAAGTCAAAATTTTTTTATAGTTATATTTTTCTTATAATAGTTAATGATAAATTATAAGAATTTATATTTAAATTAATATATTTTGGATAACTTAATATTATTTTTATAGTCAAATAATTTATTTTGATATATGTATTTTAAAATATCTTTTAAATTTTATTTTTTATTTATAAAATTTTATAACTTTATAATATATAATATCAAAATTTTCATAAATTATTTAAAAGTCAGGTTCACCTTGAGTTTGAGTTACCGGGTCTAAAGATTGGACCTGGTTGAAATTTTATCCAAACCCGTGCCCTCTGCGCCCTTAAGGCCAGCAGAAGACACTCATCAAATTCTGAAGCCAGGAAAGAAAAAACAAAAAAAGTTGGTATCTGAGTGGGTTGACTCCACACACTCAACTCCTCAACCAACCAAAGACCAACAAAGATCCATGCCTTCATCTCCCTCCACCTCCTTCACAACCAACGCTCGTAACCGCACCTTCCCGTTGTACAGAAAATGGGCCAAGAAGGAATACGCAATCGCTTCCGTCGCATTGGTCTTCACACTCACCCTCTTCTCCCTATCTACCCGCCCCAACCTCCAACCTTCCAGAATCTCCTCCGATTCCGCCACCGTCGTTCCATTGACCCTCCTCAAAAAAGCCAACCAAAGAGGCGCACGTACGTTCCCCAGAAAATAAAAAATGCACTGACCCCATCGCTCAAAACGCGTCCAAGTATTGTGACTTGACTTCATCGCGTAACTCGAGCTTTTTTCCTTTTGCAGTTTGCTTGGATGGGAGCGCCCGGCTACCACTTTCAGAAGGGCTTCGGATCCGGATCTCACAGTTGGCTGCTTCACGTTGAGGTTCTCTTTTTACCTCTCCTTTCTAATTATAGTAGTATTAGTATTCTTGGGACTTAATTGGAATGGACTGACGGCCGTAAAAAAGGTTTTACACATTCGTTCAATCATATGTAATAATAAATCAATAATTATGGTTACTTTCCACCCTACTACTTGGGAAGTCATTCTTAAAATTCTTTTATATTTTCAATGCATCAAAATTAAACTATTATTATTATTCTTATTGGTAATGCTGAATTAAGTCAGACTCATAGCAAGCGTAACCAATCATGATCTGATTTAAATACACTGATATGTAAGACTCCTTACACTGTTTTGCGTAAGCAAGACAATACTTGATGAATGAATGGAGAAGTTGTTGTATTGGTGCATGGAAATTAAACTCATCATAAGTTGCTACTTACTATGTGCTGAGTCAATAGATTAATTTTGGTAGACAAGGATACTGTAAAAGTCAAAGCTTTCAGCAATTCATGATTCAACCATCAATTTAATTTTGATGCATTTCCAATCAAGTATTTTGATGTGTATAAGGGTCAATCATATATTTATTGGTATGATAATATATAATTGGACAATTGTGTTACGGCACCAGTGAATAAAAATAAGGCGTGTCCAATGATGCAACAAAAATAAATAATTATAAGTGTCAAACATTTTTATAATATCAACCAATGAAAATGATTAGGATTTAATTTTGATGCTCTGATATTGTAAGAGTTTTCAATATAGTCATGTACTTTTTTGATTAGTTGACTGGATATTTCATATTGTTGTTGTTGTGAAATTTGGGTTTGGGTCAAAGAAATTGACGAGGGCTTTGGTTGATTTCAATTGTGGGTGCAGGGAGGAGGATGGTGCAATTCGATATTGTCATGCTCTCAGCGGAAAATGACTGCTTTGGGGTCATCCAAGTACATGGAAACAGAGGTTCTTTTCTCAGGAATATTAAGCTCTGATCCTTCTCAAAATCCTGGTAAGTTATCCAATTATCCTATATGCTCATGTAGTTACACTTAATCACATTATGCTACCTTGTTATCTATTACTTATGGACAAATATCTTGGTCTTTTTTTTTTCCCTTCAGTTTTGAGGAATTGGCGCACTTTTATTTATACATATATGGATCGTAAGACTTTACATTTGCATACTGTGATGTGAAACTTTTACAATATCATCTAATCTTGTGATGCTCCATCGTTATGAAGTTGTAATTGGATGATAGTGTAAAAAATTTCATGTTGAAAGACCTAGGATCAAAACTAAATCCTTGTGCCAAACCATGACCTCATTTTAATTGTGTTCTTGTTTAGACATTTTGATGCTAAAAGGGCCTATGGATTATACAATTAGACAAAGAATGACTACTGATGTTATATTTGGAGAGGTTACCTCAAACCTTGCTGAATATGATTTTGGCTGTATGGATTTGTTAAGTGATGTTACTTAGCTTATTGTGTCAAACTTATTCAGATTTCTTTAACTGGAACAAGGTGAAGATACGCTATTGTGATGGTGCATCTTTTGCTGGCCACCCAGAAAATGAGATTAAGGTTGGTTTTACCTTTTCCTCTGACTTTAGGCGTTTATTCTACTTCTTGTTCGCACTATGTCCTGCATAGTGCATAGCAAGATATGAAACTCATGTTATTTCTATTTTTGAAATTATTGTATACTGCAGAAAGGAAGTGGGTTGTTCTTCAGAGGCCAGATCATTTGGGAAGCTATTATGGATGAACTCTTATCAATTGGCATGTCTAAAGCAAAACAGGTTATACTTTCACCACAGTCCAAAATATCAATTAGTTCTTTCTTTCTTTCTTTCTTTTTTGTAATGTTTTCTGGGTTTCTAGTAAAAAATATATTTAAAAAAAACTTATTAAAAATTTTACTAGATAGAGGAATTTTTGGCCATCAGTCCTCCACTTAAATTTTATCACTTGCATAGTGCCTATTATGGTATATATATATATATATATATATATATATATATATATATATGGGCACAGTGATAGCCGCCCCATTATATAGCAATTGACATCTGCTACAGCTGTGGATTAGTAGAATAATATGTTAGGGGAGGAATTATGTTTAGGAGGGAAATTCTGTTTGAGACGAGGTAAAGAAATGGACAACAGCTATACATTTGTGAGATTAAGGGGAGTAAGGAAAGTCCCTGTACATTCTGGTTCTTGGTTCATATTGGTCAAGAATCACAGTGAATAAACACTGGTCTTGAATTTTCGTAACTTTTCATTTTTCTGGTCCGGTCTTTTCACAGTGAAAGTCATATTATGACATTAATCTTTCTGTTAGTTTATAGGCATAGAACTTTTCTTTTCTTCAATTATTGCTTGAGTTGCTTGATGTAAGAAAGTGGTTGTCCTTTGTGATAGAACAGATGGTTGTGGAAGCTTAATTTATTGACTGCTGTTCCAAGTGAAAAGAATTTCTGCAACTTGTGGTTTCTTGGTCTTTGATTTGACATTAAGTGAATTCTAAATGGTCAGATGTAATTCACTCCAGAGAATATGCTTTAGCGTAATCAGCTGTTTATGAATTTTGATGCATTAACCCTGACCTAAAACTTTTTAACATGTGATGATAGATAGGCTACCTTTGCAGGCTCTTCTTTCAGGGTGCTCTGCTGGAGGTTTGGCAACTCTTATACATTGTGATGACTTCCGAAAACTTTTTCCAGAGGAGACAACTGTTAAATGTCTTGCTGATGCAGGCTTCTTCCTGGATGAGTAAGTTTCTCTCAAATATCATTTCCTTTTCTTACCATGATATTTTCTAGTAAATTAAAACTGAATGTTGCAAAAGGTACTTTTATCTTATTACTTAACAGGTGATCCTAAGTATAACAATTTGTAACTAAAAGATTTGAGTTTCATTAACTGCTATTGGGATTTGACAAACCATGTATATGGTGCGTTGACTGCTTTTATGTACCTGTTTGTTGCATGATCACCATTTTTCATGATATATGCTACCACCTACGGAGTAAAATATTATTTTTGTACTATAAATTTCAGGAAGGATATTCAAGGAAATAGCACAATGAAATCTTTCTACCATGATGTTGTTCAGCTTCATGTATGCCGTGCTTGCTTATATACATAAACATTTTCTACTGACTATCGAAAGAGCTGATAGATAAGTATAGATCAAAACAGAAAAATATGTTTTCATCACTAAATTATCTACTTCTCGCATAATATCTTGCAGGGTGTTGCAAAAAGTTTAAACAAAGATTGCATTGCTAGAATTGAACCATATAAGGCAGGTTTTCAGTTTCTCAATCCTCCTTGCCATACCCTTCCTTGGTATAATTTATGACTGTAAAATTTTGTTTGTAATTTCATTTAAAACAACCAACTGTTGATTTGCAATGCAGTGTATTTTTCCATTAGAAATTGTTAAAAGCATAAAGACGCCACTGTTCTTTGTCCACCCAGCTTATGATTTCTGGCAGGTAAGCTCCTTCAGCAGGCCTGTTTCATTGTTGTAGTTTTATATATTTTTTTAAAAAAATATTTTACCTATGACAGCCATCTAATGTAAGTTAGATTATATTTAGATACAAAATATCTTGGTACCTCATGGTTCAGATCCTGATGGTCACTGGAAAAGCTGCAGATTGAACCTTGGCAATTGTAATGCTGACCAGTTTGATGTACTTCACCGTAAGTAAAAACCACTGCTACCGCCTACCACTGTTTTTGGATCCTTTGTATTCACTTTTGTAGGGCTTCAATGGGAACCAGCTTGAATGACTTGCAAAATTGTCGTTGTCAGGTTTCCGTAGTTCATTGCTGATGGCTGTGAATGAATTCCAGCAACGAAAGGAGATTGGAATGTTCATAAATTCCTGCTTTATTCATTGCCAGACTTGGATGGGAGAGACATGGCACTCCCCAATTCCCCTAAAATAAATGATAAGGTAATTATAGTTTTGGTTTCTCGTGTATGCTGTGGAGATCATATAATTATCCAAGTCAACTAAATGCATGAGTTTCATGAAGTTCATATCTCCTTTGTCCATTTGCTTTATGAATATGATAGTCATTAAAATTGAGTAAATCACATCCCTTCTGCTGAGAAATGCTTCAATTACACTGTCCTCTCATCCATGTTGAAAATATACGCTCCCTTCTCCTAGTTCACATTAATGTGAATTAACCTTTTAATGGTGGAGAGC
Organism: Dalbergia oliveri; assembly: GCA_030441495.1. Lineage (NCBI taxonomy): Eukaryota > Viridiplantae > Streptophyta > Magnoliopsida > Fabales > Fabaceae > Dalbergia > Dalbergia oliveri. The sequence continues at coordinate 11,155,278 of JAMLFY010000005.1, read as the reverse complement.
AACTATGAGGGAGCCTCTGAGGGGTAGTTTTCCACTCCTTATAACTCTTAGCATTGGTGGTGACTAGTTTTGGAGTTGAAGCTGACATTTAGGATGAAGCCCCAAAGTTGATAATAGGATTGTTCAAAGTTAATTTCATCTTCAAAAATACCAAATTGATTAGTCAGTAGGAGCATTCAAAACTAGCTTGTTGAGAATAAACTACTTCTGAGAGGGTTGTACATAGCTTCTCATTGACACTAAAGTCTTATTCACATTAAAATGGCTTAAGTTTAGCATTGGAAGAGAGGAAGTAGTTTTTCAAATAGAGGGAAGGAAGCATAATTTGCCCAAATTAATTAGTTCTATCTCTATGAAAGTATGAATTTATATAATTGATTTGTGATATACATGTTGACGCTTTCAAGATTCATAAAGTGAAGAAAATATAAAGTATAATTACATTGATCTTCCTTGCAATTGATGCTTATTTTACCCTTCTTGTTTGAGAAAGGATACTCACATCCCTTGATTTATGTACTGATCTTATACCTCAAATGCCTTCCTTGGTTTATAAATCATCCATAGCTACCTTACTTTATAAAAGGATTCTGCACAAAGTCATCTTGGAAATAGCAAAACAAGGGAAGTTAGTATACTAAGTGCTATCCTCAAGTGAAGTGCAAGTTTCCCCTAATATGATTTTGGTGCATCAGAATGGATGTCTAATTGAGAAATGAACCACATCAGGCTGATTATGTTTCCTTTTATATTAGTACATAACTTCTTCTAGTGCTGTTACTCATGTTTATACACTAACAGTTCAGTTTTGGATGTGACTTCAAATTTATGAATTTAAAAATAGCTTCAGCGTACTCTAGTTCATGTCTGGTTCAGGTTTACATTCTAGTTTTCTGACATTCACAACCTGACTGTTCTTTTGGCTGCCCTTCAACGTTGTTGCCCTTGGAGCAGACGATTGCTGAATCTGTTGCTGATTGGTACTTTGACCGAAAAGTTGTGAAGCAAATTGACTGCCCTTATCCATGCAACCCCACTTGCAATAATAAGGATTTCACCAGAATATAGCAAAGCTCGGTAACCGCTCAGATTTCATTGCCAGTTTTATCTTGGAATATCATTTTTTGAAGATCATGCAGAAACATCTTCCACTTTATGTCCGTTCCATGATAGTTGCTTCTATTGATTATTGAGTTAGAGAAAATGTTGGGGCAGTCCATCTTATTCACCTGAATGAAAGGGATCATCGTACCTTCTGTCTATAGCCATGAAGCCATGCAGCATGAAACTTCCCCCTTGACTCGGTAACCGCTCTCCATCATTCTTGTAGAAGCCAATTTGTATAAATTTTTATCAAAAGCAAATAAATTTTATATGATTTGTTCTAAACTATGTAACGATGAGTCTTGGTGCAATAGTAAGATGTTGGCTTGTAACCTGGAGGTCATGGATTCAAATCCTAAAAGCAGTCCCTCCACAAAGGGAGGACTAAGATTGTGTATATCTCTCTAGATCCGTTAGGTGGGAGCCTTGTGCATTGAACTGTCTTATGCATTGGGTTATCTTGTTCTAAACTAGGTTTTTTTTTTCTATGTAGATTTCCTTGTAGAACACACTATAGTTTTTGTACGTTTATATTGATGTAATGCTAATGTTAATTTTCAATTTTTTGCGTTGTATGGGTTCAATTAATTTTTTTGGGAGTCCCAAAATTTTGATAGCAATGTTCAAGAGGGATTCTGATTTCTGCATTTCTACTTAGCCCAAATATTCAGAAAGGGAAAGATGCAACAGCCTCCAATTAATTATGATGGATCCTAAAGTTTATTGTGAAAACAAACAATTTTTTTTTTGGTGTAAGTAACAAGTCTAAATGTAATAAACCAGCAAGTCTCAATTTAACAAGCAACACCAGTCATTTTAAACTAGTATAAAACTGAAATTCTGGCCATGATAAAGTAAAATTACAGCATGTGAATTTGCATAACATTTTAGAAAATGACATTTATAATATGCATGTAATATCCAAAGAAAGTGAAGAAACGAAAGCGCACACATATACATTCCAACAAAGAACTGATGCACTGATGCGAGTAGTGTCACTTTGTCACACTCTGGTTCAAATTTTTTCTTCTTTGTACTTTTTTAGTTTTTGTTGGGCCTTTAAATCCTTTTACGTTATGTTAGATTTGTCAGCTAGTAGACTATGCTTTCGTTGTGATCAACATTTTAAAAGAAAAGAGTAGGCTGACACAAAAAAAAAAAAAAAAAGAAAAGAAAAGAAAAGAGTAGTGTTTTTTATTATTTTGTGCGTGTAAATAGTTATAATTATTGATCAATAATATACATAGTTAAATTTATTATTTGATTTAATTCCTATTTGACCAAAACAATCAAAAATACCTTGTTTGGTTCAATATATCGTCTAGTTTTTAGAACCTTGGTTTAAAGAGAAAAGTACAAAATACAGCATAGGCATTTAAACAGAAAAGTACAAAATACAGTATAGGCCAGTGTAAGATTTGAGGTGATGCCTATTTTGGTCGTGAAACTGTACACATTTGGTTCCAAAAACGTAAAATCTGAGAAATTAGTTTTTGAATTTATGATTATGAATCATGTTAGTCCTTAATAGGTAAATCCCACATATTACTAAACTAATTTGAGTCAAAATTATTAATTTTAGGGACTAATTTGATTAACTAATATATGTTTAAGGAACTGGTGATATGAATCATTTATGCTTTCAAAGACTAGTATGATTTACAATTATAATGCTAGGATTAATTAATTGTATTTTAAATTTCAAAGACTAAAATCACTCGTGTAATTACAATAATCAAATTGAGCACTCACTCTTTTAGATTTAGACGGGAGATTAATTTTGAGATAAAAACTGTTTTACACAAGCAATGAAGATTTTTCCTAATCAACTTCTATTTCTCTTGCTTTTTCATTTGCATGACGATGTTCACTATCTTGAAACGGATCAATAATTTCAAAGCTCATAAGAATGACTAATATTACTCTTACTTACATCTGAAAAATAAAATTGGACTCAATCCGTATGTTGATCTCTTATTAATATTTTGGAAAACAAATTGGTTCCTTGAAATTAGAGTAAAGAATTCATAATTTTATTGTCATATAAAATTTACACAATTTTGAGTTGAAGGTGGTAGCTAGGCATATATATAATATAACTGTGAGTCTACTACTATACGTACGAATAATAATGATGATGTGTAGATAAATACAATTAATTAAGGAAACCACTATTACAAAGTGAAGGATATATACTTCATTAGAAGATAATAATAATCCATGTCAGTTTGGAGATGATTTTCAAAAGGAATCAAGACGAAAAATGGAAAATAACAGAAATATACAATCGGACCTTTGATTAAATGCTTAAGGAGGTCCAACTAACTATCAACTACAGGAGGGCTAGTGGTTTAAAGTTGAATGACCTAAACAACAACTCTATACAACATAATACAACAATCACCAACAAGCAAGCTTCATTCATTCAGTAATGCAAGCCACGAGAACAGTAATATCATCAACCTTTCCACCTTCACGACGGTTCCATCCTTCCTTCCGAGCAGCTACTCCAAAAGGGCTCACAGTCTCCTTGTCCATCGAAAACCTCAAAGCAACATTTGCAATGTGACCAGCCAAATCCTGAACATCATCCACCACGACCCTCCTGCCCCCTTGCGATGCGTTTTTCTCCATCAAAATGTGTTCCATCTCATGAGGAAACACATTATCCCAAAGCCCATCAGTTCCGAGCACCACTATGTCCCCAGGCTGCACCTTAACCTGATACCCCACACCCGATTCGGGACGGTCACACCCCTTACTCTTCCCCAACTGAAACGGAGTGTTGAAACAATGCTGCTGAGTAGGCGATCGGAACAACAACCTGTTCTTCCTGAACACCATTAAGCCACTGTCACCAACGTTCACGCCATGCAAGACGTGCTCCTTTATTGTGACGATAGAAGCTGTGGATGAGCCCTTTGCCTTGGTGTGCAAGAAAGCCTGGTCCAGCACTCTTTCCACGTTAACGAAGCCCTTCGGTTCGTGTTTTACCGCGACCACAGCTCTTCTCATGAGCTCACGAGCGTAGGCGCCGGCGTCGACTCCGTGCTTTGCCCAGCCGCCGACCCCATCGGCCACCCCCATGGTTCGTTCTGCCTCGCAGATGAAGCAGGCGTCGTCTCCAAGGGGCTTCTTGGGGTTTTTCTTTGGGGTGTAGAAACCCCTTGCAACCATCTTCAACCTTGGAGGAGGCTCTTCTCCGGAGGAAGAACGGCTTCGTGATCTCTTCAGGATCATTTTTGATAGTGTTGATTACTGAAAGGTAATTAGGGTAGGTGTATATATATATATATATATATAGATTATGGAGAGAGGATGATTCAGTGGCACGTGAATTGCTTTGATTTAATTTAAAAGCTTCGTAGATGTTGATATTCAGTTTAGAAGCCTTTTGGCAATAGAGATGAAGCTGAAGCAATGAATGCAACGGAAATATACGATAAGGATTCTGCAAGGGTTTCCTTTGATTTTCCTGCTATATTAAACTATCTCTTCATATCTTAACAGCTGAGATTTTAAACTCTTCTAGATAGATTATCCCTTTTTATTTGAGCTTATCTTTTCTGAATTGTGGTGAAACTGTTATTTCACGTAAAAATAATGTTATCTATATACCAACTGAATTCTCGAAATTCTAACAGTCGAACAACATGTAAGATTTGGTGGGGTCTCCCCCAAATTCTAAACGCAAAAGTCTTTGCAAAGTAATATTATTTACACAAGTAATATATTTTAGAGTCTTCACGAAAACTCAGATATGACCATTTGGATTTTTTTTTTTGCCATGTCTATCGAATAACCAATTATTAAACTTTTGTGATATTGTGAAAAACATTTTATTTTGGATTACTAAATTGATTGGCAGTATATACCTATCAAGTTATTTTGCTTGTGTTTTTCATTTTGATTAAAAAATGTTAGGGAATGTTTGAAGTAATTATAATTATATACAATAAGATGTTATAAGATTTTTTTTTGATGAACCAAGTATATTTATTGCAAAATAATAACTAAAAAATACGTAGGATTGCAATTAGAGAATAAAAAATATTTGAATGATCATATCTAGATTTTAATAAAATGATTAATAAAAAAATATTTCTTATTGTACTTTTAAATTTTAAAAACAAATATCAACCACATGTAGTGGAAATTGAAGGATAGATTTGAGATAATGGATGTTGAATTGTTTCTTTTGTTGCAAAGTTTGATCTATAAAGTGATGGGAACCAATTGATGGAAGGAAATCATGGATTTGTTGACCATCAACTAGAACCGTTTCTAGATTGCTAGTCAACCTTGCCCAACCCATTGGGTTACCAAAATTATAGCTCATATAAAAGGAGATTGAAATGGCATGGCCCACTTAACCCAAGGGTTAAGTGGGTTCCAGCCAAATTTTTGCAGGCTAGCCTTTTTTTTTGCTTACTATCAAATTATCCATCCTGTATCACTCTCTCCCAGCCATTCACTCAACATCTCACGTTAATAGATTAATTGACAAATAGTGAAATACTAATCTTAAAATTAAACTTAAAAGATGACACAGCACAATCCTAGAAACATTAGCTGGAAAAAACTCTAACCCTTGTCCTCTTCCCACTGTTGTTCATTGCCACATGCTTCTGCTCTACACCTCTGCCTCCGTGATTTCGCAATGCCAGCCCCTCTTCTACTCACTATGACTCCCCCTCTCCGTTCTTGTTCATCTTATTCCCATCCTCCTTCTACAGTTCTACTTCTAGCTTATGTTGTAGCGCTGCTGCAGCCGCTTCTTATCCTCCTCCTTCTCCTCCTCTGCCGCATCTGAGTTCTGCTTTTGTTGTTAGTGTTCATGCCATGTTGTTGTCGCAACTCCTCCTCTGCTGCATTTGAGTTCTGCTTCTGCTAGTCCAGTGGTCCAGGCCTCGTCCTTCTTTTCATTTGTGGGTTTGTGTGTTCTAAAGAGATTTAAAAAACTTTCTCATTTTCTGCTATAGTTTTTTTCCTATATTTTTTAGGTTGGATAAATATTTTATATTTTTTTTATAGGTTTTTCATTATTTTTTTTTAGATTTTTTAGTTTTTCTTTTATGGTTTCAGATTTTTAAATTTTTTTTTTTTTTCACTTTTGGTGTGGGCTAACTCAGTAAACCTATCAGTTCGGGAGGTTGAGTTGGCTTGGCATTTTCCCTTGCCAGTAAAGTGAGCCAGCCTAGATTCGCTATTCTAACCAATGACCCATGGTGGGCTAACCCAAATGAAGGGTTGCCCACTTACTTAGGTATCAACATATTGTTGAACATGGTCAGTAATTATTGACCCACAACAAAGATTGGTCGCACACTAATGGGATGGAAATCTTCCATGCATGTGGTAATAAATGATTAGGGGATGAAAAGGTATTCATACTAATATAGGTGCGCATCTATATATAATAAATATCACTTTGCAAAATTAAATGCATATCAATTCTACATCAAGCATTCACTTAATAAATAAAGAGTAATGAAAAATTAAAAATAGAACATTAAAAAATTAAATGCAGATTTTATATTTAGAAATATGAAACAATAAATGCATGTAATATATTTTTTCCATGGAAAATAAAATTGAACCAAACGTCCCCGTTGGACCTGGCCGATTATACCCTTTAATTGGTGATCTCAAAAACTGGTCAAAATCGGGAAATGATGAACTGGACCGGTTCTGCCAGTTGACTGATCTAGCACTTTGATTTTTTTTGTTTTTACAAAAAAAATTTAGCCCACACCGTAACGCTACAGTTTGTAGCCTAGGATTAAAAATTGAAAAGAGAGGGATGAAGCAACCTAGGGTTGTTGCAGCTGCTGAGTTTGTCCACAGTCTTCTTCACTGCCTTCGTTCGTGCACATTGCCAGAGGATGGCGCCATGCAGTCCTCCATTAGCACCACCTCCCCTACGTCACTCGCCATATGTGCTGTCTTCCACGATGCCATCCACAATCCGTGCCCGCCATTTGTTGCCGCTCAGCTGTTCTAAGCTCAGGTCAGGAGCGTGCAGTGCTCAGCTCGTTGCTCTCTTCCTCTGTTTCTTCCTACTTTCTTCTTGGTCTTTAGAAATTTCAAAACATGATTGAACTTGTTTGCTCTGACCCTTGTTGAAATGTTGGAAATTATTTGATTCCAATTAATTTTACATAACAACACCTTCGGTACAAAAAGTGCTACATCAAAGAATGTTAAAAATAGACACATACTGAGTGTATTTTTGCCTTTTTTTAGGTTCAGATACGCAGTCGAATTGATGAGAATGCTGTGGGGGCCTGGCGTGTTCTCAGGTTATATTTGGAATTTGGATGCACCCTTACTGTATTTTGTTATTTCCTAATGGGCATCGTCAATTTTGGTATTATTTTTCACGCTTTTCTTTTTAAGATATGGATGCTAATGAGACTACAGAATAGAGATAGAGATTAGAGAGACTTTACTTATATGTATTAATTATGTTTATTTTGATAGATCTTTTTTTTAATGAAATTTTGATAGATCTATGAACAATGTTATTTGTGTTAATTGGTTAGGTTAATGTTGATGACTTAGTATAGTTTTTTGCATCCTAATTAATCATGTGTAAATATTTATATATACTTTCATTATACTCCAGTCAAACCTTATTTAAAGTCTTAACTTCTAAATCTTTGAACTAATGCTTTGGGTTCAATGTCTAGTCTGGTTTTCTTTCTTGTTTTTTTCACACTCGCTTAGTGGATTATAACATTTAAATTTCAAATTCAAAATCATATCTAAATTAATCCATATTTTTTATTTTATTTCTTAAATTAATTTTAAATATAAATAAAATTATCTTGGCTTTAATACACTTAGCACCTTGAGGTATCAACAAATGATACCATACCTTATTAGTTTAAAAAATCAAAACTTCAACCCATTTCACTAAGGGTGTGTGTGGAGTACTCTCCTTCATTATTTGATTTTTGTTGATAAATTATATATTAAATAATTATAAAGTAAATAATGAGTTTAATTTCTATCCATAAAATAAAATATCGGTTGATAATTTTGTACTTAATTTGGCACTCCTTAAATTGCTATTTGTTGACAGTGTAAAACTAATGCTTTATATTATCAATGCATAAAAATTAAACTCATAAATAATATTAAAAATTAAATTAAAAGTTAATAGTAGTTATTTTAATTAAAAATTTTATAATAGGTATTTTAAATAAATAAGATGTAAAAATTAAATAAATATGTAGAATAATATTTAAATATATAAATAAATAAAAATTATTTTTTAAAAATAAGTAATACATGATAAACAATATTAAGTAATAAATTATTTTAATGTAAAATATAATTATATGGAACTAGATTAAAATATTAAAAATAGTTGTTGTAGATCAATATTTTAATTATCATAGTTGATAAGTATATAATATGATTTTTTTTTTTGAAATTTTATTTGACAACAATATAAACTTGATTTTAGCATTTTATATTAGCAACCAATAAAAATTCCAGAAATTATCAAACTATGGTGGGTAGTTATCACAATAGATAATTACCTTATATAATTTGACACTTTATTAAATTTCTGTGTTGAAAGTGCAAAATTATTTTACACTATCAGTGTGATGATGAAACCATCGCTTTAGCCTTAACAAGCCAAATCCTACGCACATAAACCATCACTTGAGCAAGGACACCCCTCGCAGTTAGAATTGGACTAACACTTGTAGACTCTTTTGGGCCCGTTTTTGACAATTTTAAGGGCACATTTTTTGGGGCAAAACATTGAGAGAGAGGAAACATAAAGGTCATTAGTTTTAACCTAGTTGAGAGGACACACTTAGGGCTGTTTGTTTTGCTAGTTTTAGTTTTCATTTCAATTTTTAGTTTTTCAGATTTGTGAAGGAAAAAACAAAAATTGAAACTGAAATTTTGAGTTCCATATAATTATATTTTTTCAATTTTCAGATTTCAGTTTTTCAGTTTTTCATTCACAAATCTAAAACTAAAAATGAAAACTACAAAACAAACAGGCCCTTAACTCTCTCTTCTCTATCTTTTTTAGGACTTTTTCTCTAACTCTCTCCTAGGGTTTTGCTTCTTCCTCTTCTCTTTAGTTTTAGCTTAGTTTTCTGCACTTCTAAGTTTGTAATACTTCATGGTTATGGAGAAGTAGGACTTTAGCCAGTACGCAAGGAGCTGAAGAGGCCATGATTATAATCTTGAAACTCCAACTCTTTATTTGTTTTGGATATCAATACATTGTGTGTTTCTTCAATTTTAGAAAAAATAAAAGTGAAAGCTTAAATTTGAGAATTTTAATTATAATCCATGGATGTAAAGGGGATATATACTCAACCTACCCTCACCAATGGTAATTTGCCATAAAAATTTATCTAACATAATTTATACTCCATACTCATTTACCATAAAAAATGATTATTTTTTAATAATCCAAAAATATATATAAACTTAAAACCACTTTTTAGTTAAAGTGCCCAAATATAAATTGATTTTCAAAGAAGTGTGTGTGTGTGTATATATATATATATGTATGTATGTATATATATAAAATGAGCATTCAAACAAGTAATTATTGAAATAGTATAATCTTATAGTTTTTCCAAACATGCTAATTGTTACGAGTTGCACATGCGGCCCAGGAAGTAGAATGGATTCACCCAAAATCAGAGGCCCAAGATCATAGTCCAAAGGGGTTAATGAAAATAAAGGCCAATAATAGCCGAAAGCCGTAAGCCAAAGGGATGATGCCCAATACAGGTTCCACGCCCTCCAAGCTCGCTTGGCATGCTTCTGGATCCAGTTTCATTCACCTACAAAGGCCACGTAACCCACGATCTTTCAAACATCCATGCACACTAACCACATCCCAAATAGGAGGAAAGTGGTAATGGGTATAATGGCTTCCTATTTAATGGGTATCTGAAGGCGAAATAGGTACGCATTCTATCCTCAACACTAACTACTACCTCGATCCATATTGATACCCTTGATGGAGTCCTTGCAAGTGCCCCACCATTCATCCCAAACACAGTGTTTGCTTTGACGGAAAGGAACTGAGCAATTTCGTGAAGTCTCATATTCTCCAGGTAACCTCCTTCTACACTACTACATTACACTAATATAATAAAAATTTTAAAAGTAAATTATACATATAAATGTATTAATTAATAATTGATATCACTATAACCTACAAATGTAATAAGTGTTAACAAGACAATGTGTTGACTTGTAACTCGTAAGCATAACTGACTAGTTTTTATTTTTTAAAAAAATTATAAATTTTAAACACTAATAGTCAGGAATTAACCAGTTTAACATATTTGACACACCAAATATTAGTCAATTAGTAATTAAAAAAACTACACACACCCTCATTGAGGTTTCTTAAGAATAGTTAAATATGCTTTATCAGGTATTTGATGCATTAAGTTTATCCCTAAAAACTTTCTCATAAATTAAAATGATAGATAACTTAACCAAGTTTAAGGAAACAATATTAGGCTTGATTAATTTTTAATTTATAAGGTATAGGTAATGTATAAGGTGTGTTTTACACTTAATTTTTTTAATTTTTTATTGAAATAAAAATCACTAAGTAAATAAAAAAATCAAATTATTTAAATAATTAAAAATAAATATCTTTGAAAAAATAATGGGCATGACTGTTAAGTGTGATTGAAATAATGTGTGTATTGAAATTAAAAGTTTTTGAAGGATTAGTTTGTAGTTAATGATAGTTAATTTTGTCCTTTTTCTTGTAAAATATATTTAAATTAAGTGTCATGATATAATTGGTTCAAGGTAGTTTGGGTTCCAAACCCTAGTAATTAGCTCGGGTGCCATAGAAAGACCCTAAAAAGTTAATCTATCTCATTAAAAATTGTGACAAAATATATTAACATTTTAATATACTAATGACGTGATTTTTCACATAACAAGAAAAGAATGGTGTAATTGAATAAAATTTGGATTCTCTAAATTGAACACGTCACTTTAGAGGATCCTCACGCAAATTTATATTTTGGGTCATGGTTGACTAAGTTGGTTCTATGTTGTCTCATGAAAATAAATATTTTGTTATAGTTTTTCAAATGAATTTGGTTACTTTTATATCTGTGGATTAACGAAGATATATCGGTATTAATGGTTAGTGTGATTTAGGCATCATTAAAGCAACCATATATATTTGTATTCTGAAAATTAGTTTGAACAAGATCAGCAATAAAACTAGAACTAGGGATGTCCATGCCGCATACGTTATTGCAATCGTATGAAACTGCACAACAATAAACTATATGGACCTGATAAGAGACAAATGCAGAGACAAATCACTTGAAAGTGATTTTGGTTAAATGAATATTGTTTGGATAGTGTTGATTAAAATCACTTTTGAATATATAATTATTAAAAAGGATATTGATATTATTTTAGCTATAGTAGATTGTTATATTTTCATCAAGTAATTTTTCATGGAATATGTTTATAAATAATTTGATGCATTACATGCAGATAATAAATTAAATTTATTTTGCAAAAAATATTTTTAATCATGAAATAAATATTATTGTAATTTTTTAAAGATAATATTATCGTTCACCATTATTTTGAATTTAAATATAGCATTTAATATGTTAAGTAATATATCATATAATACTGCTAATTTTAATTAAATAATTATAAAGAATCATATTTATATAAAATAAAAATCTGCATTTAAAATATTAAAAGTAAATAAATAAAAATTATAATACATAAACATTATTGCATCGCCAATAAATTTGGAATACAAACCGTAAACGGTGTCATAAATTTTCAAAATAATAACTATTATAAAAATGAAATAAATGGAACATTTATAAATATAAATAAAATATATAAAATACACAAAAAAAAACAAATGAAAGCAAATTATATATATATATATATATATATATATATATATATATATATATATATATATATATATATATATATGAAAGATACAGTCTTTTATGGCCATCTTACATGGATGAGAAAGGAAATTTGAATTGTAGATTTTGCCACAAAGTTCAAAGCATCCAAACCAAACGGAAAAACAACCAAAAAAAAAAAAACCACTTCACCAAACTTAGGTTGGCGAGTGGAAACCCGTTAAGAGAAGCGAAATAAGAAACCACCCAAACAATTTATCTCGTCGTTCAAGATAATTTACTGTGTGTTTGATCTTCCGAACACCAAAACAAACTTATCCTAAATATGATACTATCAAACGGTGTGTCACTAGTCTTGAATATAGCATATTTGATCTAATTCCTGAGTAGAACTACAGTAGATAGTCTTTGATATAACCGACTATACCTTTATGTACAGGTCAGAATGGCTGACCTAGGTCCCCCATTCCCTGAGCCCTCTATCCATACATCACCAATCATACTTGAGGGCTCCTTTTTAACTTAGGCATGCTGATAATTTGCACCCATCAATTTCATGATTAATTCTCAATCATGATCTTCCCCCTTAATATCCCATGACCCCCTTCATTAATGACCCGCAAGCATATATACCCCTTGGGATATACGTAGGGGTAAGACAACTCAATCTCTAACTTGTATACTAGCCTGCCTTTATTCTAAGCGACAACATATCCCATAATACACCTCTATGTGTTTTGGTTGGTTTAAAATAGTAAATTTTCATGAAAGGCTTCATGTGAAAAATATTTATAAAAATTTACATTCCAAATTTTAACCCCCAATCAAACATATAGCTAGCTAAGATACAGTGTATTTGATTGAGGATAATAGATTGGAAGTAAGTTTTTATGATTGAACTCTCTACTTATAATTTTACACTGGATCTTGACATTTGCACTAACGAACTATGGGTTATTTATTCATCATCTCATCCCTAAAATTTTCAAGTCCAACAAGCCCACACTAAGTAGCTAGCCTAGGAAGAAATTCGTCGACTCAAAAAGCTAAACCAAGTTCGTGATGATACACGTACGTACTTTCTGAGCACACCCTTCTTCAGTAACCCGACATTTTCCAAGACCCTTTGAGAATCCTTGTTCCCCAGAGCAAGTCCACAACGTATGGCCATTTAGCATAAAATTTGATAGTATAAAATTTAGGATAAGAGTTGATAATATAAAAGAGGTTTGATAGATAAGATTAAACAATATGTTACTCACACCAAATAACTGATAAAACTATTACATATTGTATTAGTTTATCCTATTATGTATAATATATTCTACCAAACTAGCCCTTGGGAAAGTCCTTGACAGATGCTTGACAAATCACCTAGCAATTATACGTCAAATTTTACAAATGCCTCATTATAGACTCATTTTGAAGGCCCTGCAACATGTCTACCTGACTCAAAAACCATAGCCATCGATATTAATATATGTCAATTAAGCTCAAAAGAAGCCATTGCTATCGATATTAATGGAATGGCAATTAGGTCCACAAATGGAGAATAAATGACATATCCCTCCCGTTAGACCGTAACCCATATGGCTTAGGATCAAAAAATCTATACTTGTAAAAATTTCAGTCAAAAACCCACATGGACCAACACTGTTACAAGCAAATTAAAATATTTTTGGTCAGGAGGTGGGGGAGGTGGGTTCCAATAGGCCTCCAGCTCTGCTAGAAGGCTCGAACCCAATGCACCTTATACTAGAGACAACATAATTGCCAGTTGAACCACGCCTCTTGTGCCCAAAAACAAAGAAAAATATACCAACTAGTTTTACCAATTTTGTAGTAGACTGGGCCTAGCCCTAACCAATTATACGTTGATCGAAATCCATTTTTGCGGGGTATAAATAATCCATAGGTAGACTAATGTAACCCATTAAACAATAGGTGGACTATGTGCCAACCCTTGCACACTTGAGACAGGCTTTTTACAAGTGTGAGCTTTTTGACCCTAATCCATGTAGAGTAAAGCTTAACAAGAGTGGACCAACCCATTTGACAACTCCAATTTTACCATAATCAAAGTTAACATCTTAAATTAACAAAATGGCCACATCAACATATACCACTTTAATTGGGTAGGGCTGAACGCAATAGTGCTCTCCGACTTGAGGAGACCTCCCTCCTAAGCGCAATGGAAGTCAGGCCATGGGCTTTTCACATAGTGCTTGCAGCGTTCCTTGTCGTGCTTAGAGCAATATGGGACTAACGCTTGAGAAACTTGGCTCATGGCTTGTTCTATTCTACCTTGGGTTACCTATCCTCTTTCCGTTCTAATAGTAAATCACTATCAATAGCCAAATACCCATACAATCCCATGAACCATTTATTAAAAGAGATTTTTCTTCTTGAAAGTCAAAACATACGTTTCTGGGGAGACCAAAATACCTTTGTCCTATGGTCAGTGTTAGACATGGAAGATAATTCGTAAGCTCTTATGAAGTATGAAATTGGTAATGGGGGTCGTAAGTGTCTCATAAGTGTCTTTGGTCAGATATCGTGTCGTACAAATAAGGGGTGATGTTTGTAGTAAATGAAGTTGGATTCACTCGAGTTATAGAGCAAAGTGATTGGCGTTGGCTTACTGCAAGGTCTAATGATTTGGTTAAAGTATAGTCAGATAATAGAGAATATCGTTAGATGGAAAATTATTTCTGGATAAAACCATCTTAGTATGATAGTTGCAGGAATATAATGTATCTGTTTATGGGATAGGAGCTAGTAGCGAAGCGATTAACTTGCTGTTGTGTCTGTTTTCCGTTTGATATAATGATAGCTCAAATTTTATTAAGTTTACTCAACTGAACAGAATGGAGGAAATGTTATTCAACACAATCTTTCTTAGCAGGAAATGTTATTCAACCCAAGGAGGTATGCTGTTAGCTTTACTAAGAAAAGGAAAAAGGAAGATAAGGCATTTTTGTGATAACTTATAAGGGCACAATGTTATTTTATTGACAATACTTTTTGTCTTCAAATACTGTACATAGTTTTATCATTAACATATGACACTATAAAATTTGAACCCTTATATTCTTTTTCTGTTGCAAGGAAATTTAGTTTGGCTGAATTATGATAGTAATTAGGTTGAGAACCAAATTCCTAACTTGATCCCAAAAGAAATGGTGAATTTACCAAGAAGGGGAATCTACCCCTTTGTTATGGGTCCTCTAAACCAATGTTATTAAGAAGGGACGGACGGTTCAATTCTTTTGATTAGAATCGTTCTACATGGAACGGAAACCAGAGCGAACCGATGGGTTTTTGTCGAACTGCATTGACCAATACACGCAACCAGGCATTGACCGCGCATCCAAGAAATATTTTTCCAAAATTTCAGGATGCAAGGCTAAACCCAACTCCCATGGGTGAGGGCGTGCTTCACCATTGTGCCAACAATGCTTCTTGTTATATATATGTATGAAATTATATATATTACATACTTAGCTGACTTCATATTTTTTTTCCCAAAATTTCAGGATAGAAGACTCGAACCCATGTCCGCGTGTGTGGGCGCACATCACAACCATTGTGCCAACAATGCTCCTTGTTATTCATATATATGGAATTTTATATATTACATATTTAGCTAACTTTATATATTGACCGGTTCAGGGTTGAACCAGTAAACCCATATTGAACCACTTGACCTAATAACATGCCCGGCCGAGTCAATGTCAGGCTCGAGTTTGATAACTATGCTCTAAACACTAATTACAACAAGCTTTGGACTAAGATTTAAGTAGAAATTTTATTAATGAAATAGAGAATGTACAACATCAACTTTAATGAAGCATAGCTTGAAAGCAAAAGCTCACAAACGGCTAAACTACACTACTCCTTAACAAAGCAAAGAAAATTTGCAGATGAAAACAAGTTGTAAATTTGTGTGATTGACTTGTTGTGCCTTTCTCCCATCTCTTTGTCCTTTTATACCAGTTCAAACTTGCATTGCTCCAATCAATAACCGCCCATTGTCACTCTTATTGTGGCTTGCAGTTGCATTTGTGTCGTGGCTAACGGTTATCACATTTCTTCTTTATGCTTGCACTTCAAACCCACATATTTAGTTGCAATAACCATTCCCGCCTAATTGCTTGCATGACTTTCACCTTGCATGGCTTGTACCTGTACTCCTTTCACAACCCGTAGCCTCTCTTCTGAGCTCATGTCTTTTTAATTATCTCAACTTATTTGGCCCAATTAAACTCATTAGCCCACTTTATTTTGGGTGGTAACATATGCCCCCTACACCGCAAGTCGAGAGATGACGTGATTTGATGGGTGTAACGGTCACATCACTACCCATATTTCGCAAAGTTGTTGAGGCGACACCCGTTAAATGCGGCGAACCTGAAATGAGTTCCTTGTTTAAATTACTCCAACATTATTCTTTCTTCAGTTTCCTTTCACCCTTCCTTTTTGCCAACTTTTGCTTTCTCATTCAAGACCTTCAGCTTTACCTTCTTGAATCCTTCTTTTCAACTCCATGGGTGCGTATCTTCCTTTAAACGAGGATACACAAACCTGGCTTGAGCCGTTTTACCAACCTCGATTCTGGGCGAGCTCATCAGTCACGTTCTTCTCCTTCTTGAAAATCATTTGCCCATTCCTGAAGATTGGTTCGACATTTCTAAATGCACCACTGACTTCCATGCTTGGCCTCACACCAGGTAGGCTACGAACTTGGTTTGAGAAGTTTCCAAAGCTAAAGGGAAAGAATGGCCAAGATAGGGCATTTACGACATGGTGAAGCTAAGCACCAAAGAATAACCTTGTAACCCTTATTTCATCTTCTCATTGTTGGGTTTTTGGAATCCTAGCGTCAATGGTTTTATTTTCCCTTTTGGCATGCTCAATCCTACTTTAATGGACATGACCTCCATTTTAGGCCTACCCATTATCGGAGATATGTTCAGCTTTAGCAATCGCTTTAGTGATAATCTTGGCGTCAAATTTAGCAAGAAGCTTGCTCCCTACTTTCCTCAAAGTTAACTCTCATCCTCCTCGGACCTGTGATTGAAGAGGAACACGTGGCTATTTTGCTTTTCTGGCTCTCTAGTACTTTTTCTCACAAGCTCCACGACCATTGTTCTTGAGTACTCCTATATTCTATAATGTTAGAATTAGGAACTTGTCTCTAGGATCCCTTTTTCTTTTGTTTTCTATAGATGCATGTCTAACATGGTTGATGAATTAAAAGGGAAATCCAATAGAAAACGTACAAGCTCCACTTTGGTTCTTGAATATGTGGGTAAATGTATATTTACAGAGTTTATCTCATTCGTACCCTTAAAACTCCTGGGCCTACCATTTATGGTAACTTTTTCGTTTCTATCCGATTACCACCGTGGCTACCCATGAAGTTATTGCTAAACTCTGAAATACCACCACGGCAAAACTCTAACTATTTTCCTTCCTGACAAAGACTATGGTCCTCGCTAGGTTAGGATAAACCCATACATTGCCTAGAACATGAAGTTATTCTTTTGCAAGAACATCTTCCTTATGTTTTGCTACCTCGTGATCTTCTAAGCGGTTTATGCCCCACCTCAAGAAAGTACAAGACTTCGGTTGAGGCCTACTATCCTCACTTTTTTGCATGGAAGGTTTATCCAAGATATTACTTGATACGGCTCAGAAGGACAAATTAGACATTTTAGCACTAAAAGAACATATGAGAATGGCAGCATGTCCATGGGACCTATCACAAGGGGTTTAGCTAAGAGGACTCAAAACGTTTTGAAAACTTGACTAAATCATCTGTTAAAGATGCATCACGAATTAACCCAAACTCCTATTGGCAATTATGCAATCTAAAATATTATTATTAGTGAATTTGCATTGAAAATATATTACAACCATGTTGAGCCAAATCTAATTTATTTAGTTTATATTTTAAATTGTTTTAGGACTTGTTTTAATTTTTGTAATGTTTATTAAGCCCAATTGTAGTGTAGCAATTTAGACCTATTCTCATAGGGTTAGGAGATAAGATTAACCTAATAAGAGGTATGAAATATCCAAACTTGGCAGCCACTTTTCTTAATTTTTATTTGAATAAAATTTCTCTGGTTTCTTTTAAGAACTTTATGCGCACAAGTGAGATTGAGTGATTCCTTAATTTGTTGCATAGAAGCTGAATAGACAATTACAAGGTAGAGTAATTCCCTTGTAGTATTTTATTTGGTTACAATCCTATCCTCCATATCAATTGTGCTGGGATTTATGGGTTTTGATATCTATGGGGTTCCACATCATTTCTGCACAATCTTCCAATATTATTTCAGGGGAGTGAATTGCCCTCAACCTAGATCAAATGAAAAAGGTGGAAGAAGAACTACAGGCTCGCTTAATAACTTCCGATTTATGGTATACAACCCTGAACCTGTTGAGACTCCTAACTTCATTGAAATGGTGGTGTCATCTACTATCCATGGCTTTTCCTGAAAATGTATGATGCCAACCTAGATCCCTCATATAGAAGGAGGAAAGGGAAAGCAACTCCTGCTCCTGTTGCAGGCTCCCCTGCACCTGGTATCTACTTTCCTTTGTTTCTTTGTTGCCTTGCACATAAATATTGCCCTTTCCTAATACCTTATTTTGCAGCCATGAAGACTACTTCTCCAAAACGCAAAAAGAAAACTACTACGGCAACCAAGTTGCCCAAAAGGGTTACTCGTTCTTCAAGGCACACTTCTCCTTCTGATCCTCCTCCACCCACAGCTTCCAAGGTAGTTTATTTCTTAATTCTTGTCTTATCCTTCTACAAACATGTAATTGATTTGGCCATTTGCTTTTGACAGAGGAAGGCTAGGACATCAACCGCAACAAGTGGCATTAGCTCTCTAGTTGATCACGCTACAGCACTCGCCGAAACAAGTGAAGCTAACACAATAATACTGCGCAAAAGAAGAATTCCACCAATTCCACACAATGTGAAGCGCAAAATGCTGCATATGCACAATCAACAAAAGGGAACAGAAGGATAAACCACAATTGCTTTTAAAGAGATATTTAACTTCCTAACTTGAATGAACCATTTTCTTTTTCTTATTTCAAACCAAAATGTATACAACATGATTTCATACTAATTGCGCATAAATCAACCTAAATAACAATTGCGAAGTCATATGTGGAAAACCATTCTTGGAAAGGACACCAGAATAATATCCACATTACTCCCAAACTATTGAGGAATGAGGATTTCCAAAGTTCACTGACCTGGGGCACCTGTCAGCTGAAGCAGCACCTGCAACTATGAGAATCCCTACACATAGAAGGGCTATGGTCCATGCAGCAAGTTTCTGCCTGCTTTTCTAGCACATCATAAATAATAGGAGGCAATGGCTAACACAACGAATACAAAAAACATACCAAAACTTTTTTCCGCAGAAAATTGAAAATAGGCTTGTGCACATGTGAGAAGTATAGATTGAAGCTTCAAAAATTAATTTGTTAAAAGAAATACTTATAAAAATTTTCTTGAACAAAATGTAAGAATTACATTGCTCTTTATTAACTCGTTAAAATAGTACTTCGAGCCAATACCAAAGGGACAGCAAAATTACCAGAATGGGTTTCAAATAAAGAACTGACCTAATGCACATTTTGGAATGCTTGCTAAGAAAACAAAATTGTCACACCTTAACATTATGTTGATTATTTTTATTGATAATCTAGTCAGTCGAACTAAGTTATATATCCAATCCCATCTTACAGAAATCATCGACCAGTACGGGAGGCCTTCTATACATGCAAAGTTGCATACACATTTAGATTCTTAAATTTATCTGAAATCATTTCATATAAAGGTCAGAAAATTCAAACAATAATTACCTTTGGTTACTTCTTTCATGATTAAAGGATGTCCAAGCAGAGCCTCTGACTTGTCATATTGGTGATTCTCACAATAACTAGCAGGATCTCCAGCACTTATGGTCCTATCTTCCTCAACATCACTACCAGAATGCCTTGCAAACAGATCGACAGTTGTTTGAAGTGAAGATCGAATAAGTACCTGTACCTCATCCAGTGGAACATATCTGATTATCAAAACTGAAACTGCAAGGGTGGTAAAGGCGAGCAATGTTCCCACACTAACCTGTATTCTCAAAGCAAAGAATATTACAACTTATTTATGTTTATAATAATCTAATAAAGACACATCTTCCTGGCTACCGTCTCTAGTTCTTGGACAATTTAACTCACCATCCCTGCTAACTGGGAAACATCCATGAAGAATGCAAGAGCAGCTGCAAAGACACCGGTGTCAATAGTGCTTTCAAAGGAATTTGTGTGCGCTTATTTGATGTCTGAGAAGAAAGAGGTCAACAAACCGTCCCTAGCCATTGCCATAAAGATTCGTGGCTGCAAAACACACATACCAAGGTAAAGATGTATTTACATAATATTTAAAAGTCAACTAAAAGCACCTACATCGATTGCAATACATGCTACAAACTATATTTAATTGCAGAGTTAGTCAACATTATAGTGAAAGGAGAAAATACTTTTTGTAAAAATAACAATTCAATGATTTCAAGAAATAAATTGATGCTATGACATCCATTAATAACTTTGAGTTCACAAACTATGCTTAAGGAACTCGTGCATTTTGTACCAAAGACTAAGAGAAACAACTAGAGCTGACAGATAGATTTCAACAGTCAGCAAGGTAGAAGAAATGCATGCAAGAATGAAATTTGAAACGTAGAAAGAATCTCAGTTTCTGACTTCCAGTTACAGCATTTCATCTCATAGTATACAGTTCATACAGAAATTAAAGCTACCTGTAACAAATTATAGGGCATAGATGAATAGGAAAAGTGATTTTGACATCATAAAAATTCAAAAGCATAACCAGACAACCATCACCAAGAGAAGTGATCAACAAAGATATTATAAAAATAAATTGACTCTTAGGCACTTGTTTAAGTACCTGAGGAAGAACTGAACCCAACAAACTGGTAAAAAGAGCAGTGACTGCTCCAGTTGTTATTATATGCCTGCCAGCCACAGGGGAAAATGGAACTTGAGCCATAAATCAAAAGAGATATCCATATATTTGAAGTTAGTCTAAACAATGAAATAGTGTGCCACTTGCAAACCTTACACTGCCCATTCCATCCCATAGCTAGAAAACACGGACGAGATTGTGGTGTCAGGGTACAACCTATAATATGGCACTAAGCCAACAATAACAGCAGATACAAGCATGTAAAGAATGCAACATATGCGTAAAGCAGTTGATATGCCAAGGGGCAAATCTTGTTGAGGGTTTTTAACCTGCGTGATAATAGGAAAAAAAGATTCAGATAAAAGAATCTACTAAAGAATGTCTTTTCACAATGCCAGAATCCCAAAGTCATGATGCTTTGAGATACTCAAATTAGCAGACAGAGATATATTGATATAGCAGTCGCCAATAACACATAAGAAGAATTAGCTCTGGTTCTTCTCCCAATAAATTTTCTGATTTCCATTCACATGCTTTAATATCAACTACTAGAAACAAAAGAAATAGTTGAGAATGCCAGTTGACACTATTATTCGAATATGAGAGCTATAAGGAATGCTACAGCCTATACCAGAGTAATGACAAGTCCTGTAATAAGAGTCAGGATCTTATTCAACATATTAAATACAATGGGCAACAAGTAACGTATGTGTGCTTGATTGACAAGCTTTGCATTTAGTTTATGCCATTACAAATAAGAAATGACTCAAAAGATCAACCGCCTTGCGAAAATTTACCTCCTCAGCAGTGCTGATCTCTGAATCAAAACCAATGTATGAAAAAAAAAACAATTGCAGACCCAGCAAACAACCCATTTTCTCCATATGGGAAATACCTGATGTCATGACCCAACTTAGGTCATGACGGTGCATGGGAACACCTTTCCTAGTAAGCCTTAACATATGTTATTTTTCAAGAAAACAGAATCTCCTCTATTTCTCGGACATTTCCCAAATACAAATATAACCTACAATATCCACAAAGGCATTAAGCATTCTCAGAATGCGCCTTCCAGCATATAACAATATTTCAGCATAGTCCAGTTATAACACCAAATTAGTTTTCAAACTCTATTAAACATAATAGAAAAACATAGTTCAAATCATAAAACCAGACTAAGTTTATAGATCATTTCCATGACATAATTTATATAGCTAAGTAATAAGATCTAAATCGTAAGCATAACATAAATCCAAGAACACTGCCTATGACATATGGAGCAACTGACAACTACGGGCTAAAACAAAATATGGGTTCTAATAAAGAGGGGCCTCCATGAGAAGGCTTACCAACTCGAAATCAACTAAGGTTGTATCGGAGGAACAATACCAAAACCAACACGAGCACCTATATCTGAAAAGGATGAAAGGACAAGAGTGAGTTTTGCAACTTAGAGAAAAATAGAATATCCATAGTTTACTAAATGCAAGTATAAAACAATATAAATATAACAATAACTCATAAGAATATGGTTTTAGTCATGACATGAGATTTAGAAATATAATCTCAAAATAGTTACTAAAATACACTTTCTCATTATTTTCTCCAATTCCTTATTCTCACATAAAAATTAACTTAATCATCAAATACTCAAATACCCATAAGAGTTACATAAGAAGAACAAATTTTAATTGGGAGTAATCTCAACCCATTTAATCTCATTTTTAAGGTTCTTTTAAATTTCATCTACTAGAGAAACTATGTGCACATAAGCTGTTACATCTCTCTCTACGGCAAGTGGTAATGCCATTATATCTCTTCCTTACGGCAAGTGGTATTGCCATTATATTTATTTGCTATGGCAAGCGGTAATGCCGTTATATCTCTTCTATGACGAGCGGTATTGCCATTATATCTCTTCGTTATAGCGAGCGGTTATGCCATTATATCTCTTCGTGATGGCGAGCGGTGGTTCCAACTTAGAACCTATCATAATTATTTTCTTAAATAAGCTCTTATCAAACAATTTATAAATCCAAAATTCAATTCTCATATTAATCTAGTCTTGGAGGTATTAACTATCACAATCTTTTCCAATGCAAATTGAAATAACACAAAGCGAAATCATGACATTATGAAATTAACAAAGAACTAGCAATACTTTTAACCAAACCATCAAATCATACTTAATAATCATCATAGTCTAACAATGACTCCACAATTTGACATAATTCAAATACATATATATAATATCTTATAATCAACACGAGAACTTCAAAATCTTCACACTTCATTTCATAAACAATTTTCAATTTAAATTCATAATTTCTCAATTAATTTTATGACTATTTATGAATAAAATCCACTAAGTAAATATAAAACACTTTAATAGCATATTTATAATTAAAATTTACAATGCAAAAAGTAAACTACAGATATACTATATAATCAATATGATTCCCAAGGCGAAGATTACTCCATCAACCAAATCTTAGTTGGCATCCATTAGCTCTATAACTCTAGGGACAAGACAATAATAGCTTATGTGAGCTAACAATGTTACCAATTAACATAAATTAGCTCTAAATCCTAACATCCCCAAAATTTATAACTTAGGGTTCCAAAGAACCACAACATACTGATAAGAGCACAAATAGAGCTCAATAGGACCAAAAGAACAAGATGAAAGCTTACCCATTGTTCTAAGAAGAAGATCAGAGGAATAGATGCATCAAATCTCATATTGCAACTAACTCTCTTCTTAGAGAGAGAACCGCGACCACCATGGAGGAGGGAGAGAGAGAGAGAGAGAGAGAGAAGAGACGAGGAGAAGGAAAGGACCAAGCAATGGTTGGCGTCCGCAATGGTGGCGGTGATGGTGGCTGGACGCGATGGCAAAAGGGAGGCACAAGAGAGAGTACGTGAGAATGGAGAAAGGAAGAAAAAGAAAGAAAGAAGAAGAGGAAAGAAATGTCTCTTTTAGGGGATGGGGCTGCTGTCCACAAAAAAAAAAAAAGAAGGGACGGTGGGTAAAATGGAAAGGGTGTGCCTATGGTGCACCACCCCTTATGGGTGCACCGGTGCTCTTTTTTTTATGTGGGGTATTACACCTAAGATAAAGCAGACAATTTCAGCTATATCAACAAGAGATATGTTACAAATGGTGAAAACGATCCACACAAATGCACATACACACAAACACATGCATTACCCGCTGGGGAGTTCATATCCAATCCATCCAGACTGCAAACCTAGATATCCACCAACTATAATGACAAAAAGCATGACACAGACATTTACCATTGTCACTATGGATTTTGCCATTGAACTCTGAAACATCAGTGTAAGACAAAATAGGTAAGTAAATAAAGGAGGGAGACAGAGAGGTTACATGTATGTGTTTATTTTAAAATGCATACCTCCTTGATTCCAAGGCATAGGAGTAAGGTAACAAAAAGAATAAATACAGCAGCACATGGATCAACAACCACCCCAAGACCTGGCAAGGTATGACGAACCAAAAATGAAGGTAGATTGTCCTTCCCCCCCCCCCCCCCCGGTGGGAAAAATGAGGCCTATGAGACAAAAATTAATACAAAATCAAATTGGAAAGTATATTTTTATCTTTGTTATTGCATGCTAGATGGAATGACACCAATAACATAAAATGGGGTTTTCCTAATGGAAAGCTCCGTTTTGGTATATGAAGCTATCATAATTTCATAACAAACAGGGGGGAAATGATAAAGAAGCATAGTTAGGCATGAATGAAAGCAAGACCAAAAATCCAAAGATAAAAGAACCATAGTTAACAACAAAAGGAAAAAAGTGAGGAATCTCATACATGCAAATTTCATTTCAATTACTGTACAGACCCATACAAACAAAATGGTCGACAGATAGCTTAAACTTTTCAGTAATGGTTATCTAAAATCTTATGTGTTTAATTATCTCTCTCCCTGTGCGCGCACATGCGCTCTCTCATTATGGGCATTCTCAATCACTTTGATGCTATGAATGTAAAAACAAAAAGTAGTACATAGTTTAGAAAAGAGTAAGAAAAAGTCTAACACACCAGAATTGGGGTTATGCCACGAGCAACAGCTGAACCACCAATTGTATATTCTAGAATCAGGGCCCAACCAACCAACCAAGCAACCCTGAGATCAAGGATTGGGGTTATGTACAGTAATTGAAATGAAAAGTAGTACATAGTTTAGAAAAGAGTAAGAAAAAGTCTAACACACCAGAATTGGGGTTATGCCACGAGCAACAGCTGAACCACCAGTTGTATATTCTAGAATCAGGGCCCAACCAACCAACCCTGAAATCAAGGATTCACTAACTATGATGAAAAACAAATGGAGAAAAATATAGTCATTCACAATATCTCTTTTAAGTACAATTTTCTTTTCTGAAAACAAATTAAACAAAACCATTATTTACATAAATAACCCCACTTCATAAGAGGCAGTTGGTAACAAGATAGCACTACTTAAATATTCTGGCAGTGTTGATATTGTACAAAGTATTTCATCAACTCGCATAGTAATTCAAGTAACCATTAAACCTATAGTTTAATTCTAAAACAGGCAAAATTACCCTTCTCCAATGCATATGTATGTATAATGATAAGCACTCCCCGCAGATGGGCATCGGCATGCAAGCTCTGCATAACAAAAAGCTGATAGTGCAGCAGCTATTCCTGCAATGAGAAGTGCTAACAAGTGCTGGTCCAGCATGCTCTCTAGCAACTGTTCCAATGAGAATATACACTCCAGCTCCTATTGTAGATCCAAGCCCTGATTTTCAAGAATGATTAATCACCTTCTGGAAAGAAATGTCTTGTAAAATGAAACTAAAAGCTGTACACACTAGTGGAAATGGAAATTAAATCAAAAGTTGGCAATTGTGTATGTGATGTTAATTAGGCCACATTCATTCTTGAGAGCACCAAAAAACATAACCAAGATCTAAAACTCTAAAAGTGAAAAAGGGTGGAAACCTCCTCTAGCAAAATTACACAAAATCTTTGAACTTCAAAAATTTTAAGCTCAACTAAGACACTTTGTCATGCTTCTATTTCTAGTAGTGCCAATGCAAGCCTCCACAATATCATCTGATGTGGCCGGTCAACTCAGACTCTTTACCATGTTCAATACTGCAGTAAATATTGATGATATTTTCAGATGCATCAAGTGCTGACCGCAAAACACTGACTTTGCAGTCTCCTCGAACAACAACCAAGCCTTTTTCCTACTAGGTGGGATCAGCCAAATAGAATAAACAGTGACACGAAAGCATAATTTTGGCATGTAAAATCTGTAGCTTACTTTGGCCAAAAAAAAAAACTTTCAAGCATTTATCCTGTTTATGCAACCCACCCAAAAGTGTCTGGTTCTGGTAGAATACTCCTCAACCAACTGTTCATTGAAGTGAGGATAGCAAAGAAAATCACATTGTGCTTACTGACTAGATTCATCTAGTGATTCAACATGATACTCCATCCTAGTAATATCCACAGGCAACACGAAAGCAACATTCTCACATATACAAAGCAAGGGGAAACAATAAAAAATTAAAATAAAAATAGTAAACTGATATCAAACCCATGTCAAAATCAACAAGGGTACCTATGTGGCCCAGATACAACACATCTACTAGAGTCGCAACTCACATCACCTCACATTTGAGCGAGTTGTCAGAATCATAATACCATTGGACTGAATGCTCATCACTAGGAACAAATGTATCTATGGAGAAGATTAGGTGGAACCATTAGTAATCAGATGATAAAAGTCACACAGAATGTCCAGCAATGAGGTGCATATCGTCATGTATGTAACATAGGCAGTGATAACTGAGAATCTGGACCAACTGATAAATGCTGCAGGCTCAGTTCTCACTACTCAACTTCACAATGTATTGTATATGAATCAGTTGTTGAGGTAATCAATGAGAATCTGTTTGAATGAATGACCAGCCTAATAAAGTATTTCAAATAAGTAGTTCCAGTCACGTGTAGCTAAACTTATGCCAACCATGAAACTACTATCAGTTGTGTGATCAACCCCATGACTACTTTAACACTTCCTCCACAACTGCCCATCATAAAGCAATCAATAGCTCACTTCGATAAAATTTGTTTAAAATC
Source organism: Dalbergia oliveri (assembly GCA_030441495.1). Classification (NCBI taxonomy): domain Eukaryota; kingdom Viridiplantae; phylum Streptophyta; class Magnoliopsida; order Fabales; family Fabaceae; genus Dalbergia; species Dalbergia oliveri. The sequence goes on along the minus strand of JAMLFY010000005.1, from coordinate 11,128,076 downwards.
ATTGAGTTCATTCATTAGATTTCAAAATTGTATTTAAATTTGAACTGTAACATGGCTTATAACCTGCATCTTTCATGTCCATAGTCAACTTATCCAGGATATTATATATCTCAGCACTCCAAGGGTGCTTCTCATCTCTGGATACAAAGCAGTTAACAAAACCAGCAATCTCAACCCAACTACATCCTATTTCCTTTTGCAAACCTTTGTCCTTCATCTGATTTCTCACTCTATCAACGTTTTCCCACTCTCCTTCCTCTGCATACATGTTTGAGAGCAAAACATGGTACCCTGCCATCCCATGTTCTCTCTCCATATTAAGCAGCTTTTCAGCAACAACTCTGCCCAATTCAAAGTACCCATGATTTTTGCAAGCCCCAAGAAGGGATCCCCAGATTTCCATTGCATTACCATCTCCACCCAACCCCTTGACAAACTCATAGGCTTCAACCACCCTCCCAACCCTCCCTAACATGTCCGCAACACAACAAAAATGTTCAGTTGACGGCTTAATTTTATGTACTCTCTCCATAGACTCAAATATCTGAAGACCTTCATCGACCAAACCAGCATAACTACAAGCAGACAAGATGGCAACAAAAGTAACCGCATCAGGCTTAATGCCGGATCTCAGCATAGAATCATACAAGGCAAGAGCTCTCCTGCCCATCCCATGCTGACCATAGCTCATCATCATCGTGGTGTATGTGACCGAATTCTTCTCAGGTATTCTGGCAAAGACATTTTCAGCGTAAGCAATGGCGCCTGATTTGGAATATGTGTCAACTAAAGCAGATCCAACATAAACATTTTTGTCCAGGGAATGACGGATGGAGAATCCATGAATTTGCCTGGCTAAGGCTATGCTTCCCATTGAACTACAAGCTGGGAGAATCGACGCCAATGTCACTGCATTCGGCATCACATTGTGCATTAATGCCTCTCTAAGAACAAGAATGGCTTTCTCATTGAGCCCATTCTGAGTATAACCAGCAATGGTAGCATTCCATGAAGCCTGATCCCTATCACTCGGGCAATTCTGCTCAAACAACAATTCAAAAGTCCTAACCATCCCCGATTTCGCATACATATCAATCAGATAGCTCTCCATTCCCTCGAATTCTATCTCACGCCGGATTAAACACGCATGAGTTTGCCTCCCAATGCTCAAGTTCCTAAGGTTCGAAGCAGCGGAAAGAAGGGCGGTCACGGTCACAGAATCAACCTTAAACTTCTGCTTCTGCATCTCATGCACGAGCATCAGTGCCTCCTCATCAAAACCATTCTGCACGAAGGAAGAAACTATAGTATTCCACGAAACAGCATCCCTTTCAACCATCTCATCAAAAACCTTAAACGAAGTATCAACAGAACCGCATCTCGAGTACATAACAATTATCGCATTCACTACAATAACCGGCAAAACCACCAAACTCTTCAGAACAAACGCGTGTATCTGCTCAGCCAATTTCATTTCCTGCAGCTGCGAAACAGCACTAACAACAGAAAGAAAAGTTACATCATCGCAAATAGCCTCATCCAATTCCAATGCTCTAACAAACACTTCAATCCCTTCAATTGGACGGTTATTTTGAACGTAACCGCCAATCATAGTGTTCCACACCTCAGTATTCTTCTCAGGACAACTTTCAAACACCATCTTCGCACACTCCAAGCGACCAAGCTCAGCGTACATAAGAACCACCGAGCTCACAACGAACAAATCATTCACATACTCATCGCCGAACTTCACAACCAGCCCGTGCAACGCACGTGCAACACAGCGATCTCCAAACCCAGCCACAGCAGGGAGCACGTTCACGAAAGAGACCGCGCTCGGCGTGACACCGCGCCGCATCATTTGACGGAAGGCGTGAACAGCCAGCACGTGATTCTCCGTCCTCACGTGCCAGGAGATCAAAGTGTTCCAAGCGACGACGTTCCGCTTGCGCATGAGGGAGAAGACTTTGACGACGTAATCGCGTCGAGTTAGGGCGGTGTTTGGGTGGAGGCAAGTGGAGTACATGTTGAGGAGGGAGTTGTAGACGACGAGGCTGGGGTTGGGGTTTGTTTGGCAGCGGAGGAAGTGGGAGTGGAGGGCTTTGCCGGCGGGGAGGTTGAGGGAGAGGGAGCAGGCCTTGAGGGTGGAGGAGAAGGTGTAGGAGTCGAAACGGGTGTTTGGGGTGGACTTCATCAGGGAGTAGAAATGGAGGGCGTGGAGGGGGAGGTTGTTGCAGATGAAGCCGATTATGATGGTGTTCCAGAGGGATGTGGTCGGGCGTGGGAGGGTGTCGAAGAGGTGTCGGGCGAGGTGTGGCTGACCTTGCTGGCATAGGTGGCTCAGGCGAGAGCGGATGGTCGGGGTTGTGGGTTTGTGTTTGTGGCTGGGGATTGTGGGAAGGGAGAGGGTTGAGGAAGGAGAGTGGGGATCGGGGTGGACGGTGTAGTGCTGGGTCTGTGCGGAGTTGGTTTGGAGGAGCAGGAGGTGAAGGGGTAGAGGGTGAATGAGTGGAAGGGGATGGGGTAATGGATGTACAAGGAGGCATTGTTGACGCTCAAGTTGGGGACTTGAAGAGGAAAAAATGCAGTGTCGGAGAATTCTGAGCTGATATCAGCGACCTTCATTGAATAGAAGGAACGAAGCGGTGCAAGAGGGCCTCGAATTGAAACCGAGTTATGATAAGGTGACTAGGTGCGCGGTTGGAAGTTAGCCGAGTTGAGTCAAGTTCTGCAAAGTTCAGGCTCAGATTATACATGTCAAATTGAAACAACGTTGTCAAAATCACCATTTTAATGGATTCCTGAACTTTTCCAGCCATTAAAAATTTCAACCCGCCAAACCCACCGCAAGACCTTGAGGATTGCGATCCTAGTTCAGACCAAGCCTTTTGTTTTTGAAAAATTTAATATATTTTTGTAAGAGCATGTAAAAAATGGCTTATATAATGGACACTATGATAAGACCACCCAACCCCAAGACCGGCCCAAGGCCCAAACCCAAACGAGAGAGTTAGAGAGCACATGGATCAAGACACGGACTATTGGACATTTCATATTTTCACATTAGGTATACACTGTGTAAGAGACTGAGAGTGAGAGTTTAAGACATTGAGAGTTTGAGACTGAGGAAAACTTCAGTTGTTCAAGCAAAAAAAAGTGAATACCTAGGGAACAGGGTAAGTTGAAGCAGTGGTGGCGATGAACCCTTTCCCTTACAATAGCTTAGCGCAGGCCACGGGTTGCGATCCCTTTCGTTGACCGACGAAGATCACTTTCTGGAGGACGCACTTTCGTTGCATGGTGAGCTAAGGGTGAGCCTAAGGCTTCTTCTTCCATTCCAACGCCGACTTCGCATCGCGCCTGCGAGCTCATCTCGCGTGGTGGCCTCGGTAGTCGTGGTATGAAAACATTATTATTTATTTATTTATTTATTTATTCCTTCAATTGTCTTCTGTTCTAGAAGTGTAAAGATGCAAGCCATGTATTTTCCCCTTGCCATGTTGCTCCATCAAGGCACTAAACTTTGTCTATCCAAACTTCTATTGGCACACCTCTATGACGAACTTCATTATTTTGTCACTAGGATCGGTAACAACAAATCTCTCAACCCAGGTCCCATTTGGCTGCTTCGCTCTGGCTAAATGCCATTTTCGAGCCTCAACGACTTATTCTCCGCCGGCCATAATTCACCAAGGTTGTGAGGGACCTCGACTCGCCTTTATCGAACTAAACCCAAAAACTCAAAACCTTTCACGAGTTTTGGCATTTCTTCAACACCTCCATGAAGTTTCCTTTTGGGCATCGATCAAATGAATTTGACCCCATTTATTCGATGCCACCTCGGCCCCCCATGGTTCGTACATTCCATGATTTGAGACATGAAATAAAACAGAATCAAAGTGATGCGGTTTGGTCCAACTTCTCTTGCCCAAGTTATCCCTCAGGGTTACCTGTTCGAATGCTTTAGGAATTGTCTTACACGATCCTAATTTCATGGTGCGGCAATTTGGCTTTTCCAAGCGATCCCAGCACCTTTGACACTTGATCCTAAGAAGCTTTGTCATTATGAAGTATCGTCTCTTAAGGATTTAGACTACTGGTTAACAGACAATGAATCAAGACGGGATGTCTATTCTCCTATGGTGTAGAACCTAGCACCTACCCAAGTGTTTCATTTGTTACTTGGTGGCGTGAATACTATGACACCCTCCATGTCGACTTAAACACCATCGAACAACGAATTTCTGACGAATTCTTCTAGTGTTTGCAAGAGGGAGGAGGACGACGTCGAGCAAGGTAATTTCCTTAATACCTCCTCCTATAAACTTTTAACTTGGCAAAATGTGGCTTTACCCCCTTCTTCTCTCCCTTTTTTTTTAGAAGAGGAGACGACGCGGCGTTCAAGGTCGAAACGGAAGATCACTACTCTTGCACCCAAAAAGACAAGGGCAAAAAGTGTATCAATCAAAACGGGGACCTCGAAAAGGAACAAAAAGCTACCAAAGTCCGAAGCCGACGAGATCTGTCCTTCCTTCTAGATCATCGACTCCTTCACTAACAATATCTGAGAGTAAGCCTCCCCCTTTATTTTTTTTAATTTTTTTTTACACATGTCTTTTATCGACATATTCTACCTTGGTTTTGATTTCAGTTACTACGTTCAAAGAAGGGTCTTCCTCATCAAAAATCAATCCTATGAACCCGTTAATATCGAAGTGAAGGAGAAGGTGACTCATCAAATTCCCTAAACCCCACAAGGTATTTTAATCACCAAATATTTACTTTAGATGTCATGTAACTTAACCTGACATCGACTTTCTCTATATTCAACACGTGCCGCCCAAGTTTAGGTCTAAATACAACGATAGACAAAACCATGACGGTCGAGGTTGGAAGCACCGTTGAACCTCCTGCCACAAGTTGACCATGATCCAGCCCATTGTCCTTCTACGTTCCCGTCATCCCTCAATCCATAGTTCCCCTCTCCACCATATTCCCAGTTCAACGGTTCCTTGAAGAGGACTTCGACATGGGTTTCCTTGAAACCTTGAACCAAGCCCTGTCAGATTCTGTTATTGTCAAGGATGCTCCTTCTATTTCTGAAGCTAGGAGTGTGAAGAACACTATCACACCTTCTGAAGCATTGAAGAGCCCAACTCCTACCTCAATTACACCGTCAACAATCGACTTACCAGTCGATCAACTTTCGATCATCTTGGGTCTTCTTAACCATCCACTCGACTCCTTGGTTAGTGATGGTGATCTCAAGCATCAACTAATCGAGTCTATTTCTTCCCGTCTCAAGCTCACTTCTGACCAATATCAGGACCTAGTGAGTTCCCTTCGAAACTTTATCACTCAATCTTTTGACGCTTTTGCCATGGTACAAAGTGCATCGGCGAAAGGCAAAAATGCTCAGAAGATGTCAGCTCCATCTCTAAGAATATTGAGAAGATAAGTGGTCAAAAAGCTAAGATAGTCGACACCTTGCAACAAGGTGAAGCTCGTGACAACATTCTTGGTGAGGAGATCAAAAACCTTCAAATCCGAATCCAAGAATTGTTAGCCAAGAAAGAGAATCTTGCCAAACTAGTGACGGAGGAAAACGGCACTTAGAGAGATTTGACAAAAGATTGGAAAAATTAGCAAAGGATGAAAAGACTGCAAGTGACAAACTTCAAGAGGCTAACTCTATCATGGAGAAAGCGCAATCGAAGAGAGACAGTCTTACAAATTCAACAGGATTTGAAATTGAAGCTTCGAAGTCTCTTGCCATAGTTATTTCTTTTCCATGCTTGCTCGCTTGTCGAGCTTTCTTTTAGATATTTGACAAATATTCGCTTGGTCAAGTTTTTTTTTTTTTTTTTGCATTTACTTTCTCGCACTCTGACGATTGCCCGTACCTTATGGTTTAATTTTTTTTTATTTCTAGATATTTGCTTGGTCGAATCGCTTTATTTTAACCGTATTACCTGTCATATGTGCCAGTTTTTTAACCTTATACATTGCTGGTTTGTATGCTTTTAAGTATTTGCCATTAATTGACGACATTCTTTGCCCACTAGCAACATCGACCAAACCATAAGCATTACCAAAAAATGTTTTATCAACTCGAAAAGGTCCTTCCAATTCGGGACCATTTGCCAAATATTCTTGATTTCTTTTCGAATGGCAAGATGGCTTTCCAAACCAGGTCTCCGACGTCGAAACTTTTAACCTTCATGTGACGATTATAAAATTTTGCCATTATTTCTTTTTGTCGCATTATATTTTCTAATGCAACAATTCGTTCTTGTTCTAAGTCATTCAACTCGTTGAACATTGAACTCCAATAATCATCAATAGGTAATTCATTTTGTTTCGACACTCTATAGACTGCAAATTGATCTCGATAGGAGAACTGCATCATGTCCATAAACAAGTCTATATGGACTCGTTCCTCGAACCTTTGGGCGAATTCAGTATGCCCACAAAATTTGCTTGAGTGTGTTATGCCAATTACGAGGTTGTCGACCTATATGTCTCTTAATTAAAGCAATGATGCTTTTATTAACAGCCTTAACCTGCCGTTCGCTTGCGCATAATAAGGAGTCGAAGTGATCATTTTAATTGACCTTGTATTAGCATATTCAAGCACTCTTCGACCTGTGAACATAGTTCCTTGATCTGTGGTCAGAGTTTAGGAATCCCAAAACGATAAATGATTCTTTCCTCAATGAAATCGATTACTTTGTTTTGAGTCACATCTTTCAGTGCAATCGCCTCGACCTATTTGGTAAAATAATCAACAGCAACTAATATAAATTTATGACCCTTCGACGAAGGAGGGTGAATCTGGCCAATTAGATCTAACGCCCACCCTGAATGGCCAAGGTTTTACAATAGCATGCAATTCTGACGCTGGCACATGTTGCACATTACCATGCTTTTGACAAACTTGACAAGATTTGGCATATTCCATACAATCTTTGACCATTGTTGGCCAAAATAGTCTCTCGACGAAGAGACCATCTCATTTTTTGTCTTGCTTGATGGGAACCGCAAATCCCTTCATGAATTTCAGCCAAAGCAATGTATGCTTCAGATTCTCCCAAACAAGACAATAAGTCACCTTCGACACCCTTCTTAAACAAAGTATCGCCAAGAATAACATAATTCAAGGCTTGATATTTTAGTTTGCGATCGACACATTGGTTCGAATTTTTTAAATATTCAACAATTGGCTTTCTCCAGTCCGTTATCCAAATGATCAATGACAAATGCTTCTCGTTCGTCGAGGGGATAAAGATTTGCTCGATAGTAACAAAAGGCTCCATTGTCGACGCCCTTATTTTATATCGCGAGGCTATTTGAGCGAGTTCATTCGCCTCAGAATTTAGGTCTTGGGTTATATGTCGAAGTATCATATGTCGAATTCGTACAGCAACCTGGCCGTAGCAAAATATCTAAATAGATTTTCACTAATGCATCTAAACTCTCTACAAGTTTTATGACTAATTGTGAGTCTCCAATAACTTCGACATCTCACCCCTTTTGCCAATAACATGTCGAATCCGATAATCAAAGCCTCATATTCGGCTTCATTGTTTGAACACGGGAATTTAAGTTCGAACATGAATTTAGTAGGAACATGGTTCGGGGAGACTAACATTACCCCTGCCCCTATACCTCGACAATGTTTTGAACGTCGAAGTATAACCTCCAAGGTTTTATGCCCACATAATTAACTACTGATTTATCAAAATCATCACAATCATCACATGGATGATTGATGAGGAAGTCGGCCAAAATTTGTCCTTTGACAACTTTGGCTGGCACATATTTAATTGTAAATTCGTCAAAGCCAACATCCATTTACCTATTCAACCATGCAGAATAGGGTAAGACAACATATATTTTATTACGTCAGCTTTGGAAATTACATGGACTTCTCTCGAAATCAAGTAACACTTGAGTTTAGTACAGGCAAAGTACAATGACAAACACAATTTCTCTAGAGGACTATATCTTGATTTGACATTGTCAAAACCCTACTAAGATAATATATGACGCATTCATTGCCATTTTCATCATCTTGCGCTAGCATGCTTCCAATAGTTGCTTGAGAAGCCGCAACATATAGCTTGACGGGTTTTCCAGGCTTAGGAGACGTCATCACAAGAGCATTTGTCAAACAATGTTTGACAACATCGAAAGCTTTCTGGTGGTCTTCTGTCCAGACAAAGTCCTCCTCCTTTTTAGCTTGACCAAAGGCGCAAATATCCTTGTCTTGCCAGACAAATTGGCAATGAAACGTCGCATGAAGTTCACTTTTCCCAAAAAGGATTGTAATTGTTTTTTACTCCTCCTGGGTGAAGCTTCCATTATTGCCCTGGCTTTACTCTAATCGATTGCAATTCCCTTGTTTTGTACCAGAAAACCTAAAAAGTTTCTTGCAATTACACCAAAAGCACATTTCAAAGGGTTCATTTTCAAACCATTCCTTCTCATTCTTTCAAAGGCTTTTCTTCAGGTGTTCGAGATGTGTTTTTTGCTTGTCAGATTTGACAACCACATCATCTATATATACTTCCATAAAGTTGCCAATGAATTCATGAAATATGGTGTTCATGGCTCTTTGATATGTCGCTCCAGCATTCTTAAGCCCAAAAGGCATAACTACCCATTCATAAGTACCCAAGGCACCAGGGCACCTAAATGCTGTTTCGACACATCTTTTTCAGCGATGAAAATTTGGTTATAGCCAAAATATCCATCCATGAAACTAAGTATTTCATTTCCAGCGAGCATCGATTAACATGTTTGCCACAGGCATATGATATTCATCTTTTGGGGTTGCATTATTCAAATCTCTAAAATCTATGCACACCCTTAACTTGCCATTCTTTTTCATAATAGGAACAATATTAGAAACCCAATTAACATACCTGGCAGTTTCAAATAAACTTTGCCTTGAGCAACCTCTCAATTTCTTCTTTGATCTTGACCATTACCTCAGGTGAAATCATCGAGGTGCCTGTTGACAGGTCGACTATTGGGCTTTAAGGGCAATCTATGTTCGACTAGTCGACGACTTAGTCGGGCATTTCATCATAGTCCCACGCAAAGCAATCCCTAATTCTTTGAGCAGCTCGACCAATTTCTCTTTGAAATCTTTTAGCAATAACTGGCTTATGTAGGTTGGTCTTGCTTCGCCATCTTTGCCTAAGTTGATTTCTTCAAGAGGGTCTGCACTTCACAACTTTTATTTCTATTCCTAAGATTGTCAATAAACAGAAGTATTTTCAAATCCTAAAGGTTCGAAATCATAAATACAATCTAATAATGCACCATCAAAGTGCATGCAAATTGTTCGACCATATAGGCCGACAATTGAGCCATTTGGCTCAACAAATCCATAAACTAGTCTAGAGTCTGGGACCGTTTCAACCCAACCTTGGGTCAGCTTCAGCCCTCATTATTGATGACACATTTGTCAATCTTTCTGGGTCGAATTCATCTTCGACTTCCAACGGCTTGATCTTGTTATTATAAATCTTGAAGTCCACATGGAGTTGTTCGACATAGCAAAAACTTATCGGCCCCAACTTCTTCAATTTCTCCTTCTTGGTTCCAAAGTATAAGTTTCTGGTGCAACGTCGAAGCACTGCTTCAACTCCATGGATCCAATCGTGTCCAAGCAAGACATTGTAGCTAGCTCTTGATGGAACCACGACAAACATGGTTTTTCGATTAACACTTCCGACTTTGACATTCAAGACAACTACACCTTTGGCAATGACTTGCCATTATAGTCGGTCACACATTGGTGTTTACCAGATCTTTAAGGCTCTTGCCAAACTTTATCAGCATGCTTTCTGGCATCAAACTAATGGCTGCCCGCGCGATTAACACCTCATTGACTAACTTTCCTTCAATGACCGCCTTGATGTGTAATGGCCTTAGATGAGCTTTGGTCACTTCATCTGGTTTCTCGAAGGATCCGTCACCGCTGAAATCCTCAGAGACAAAGATACACTCATTGCCTACAATCACATCATCACAGTCGTCCTCCATTTTGACATAAGCCCCTTCACGCGCATTCTGCAAGTAAAACAAAAACCACTCCAACCAGATTTGTGTTAAAAATTGTATGTAGATCATCATCAAAACCAGTTTCAAAATTATTTGTAAGTAAATCATCCTCAGACAATGGGTGATACTTGGGGACCACTCCGTCACTTGGATCAGCTTTTGTCAGCGGATGATACTCCGTATTGCTTTGTCATTCTCCCAGTTTCTGAGTGTCAGTCGGCCCTTGCACGAAACGCTTCTAGCAACTTTGGCACGCGATTCTCGAGATTTGATGATTTGGGTGCGACATTCCTCAAAGCAACGAATCCTCTGCCATTTGGGGACTCAGGCTTGTTTGTTTGAGAACTTGTTCGACTTTCATTCCTCTTTTTGTCAACCCTTTTCCAAACATAAGGATTCGAACTCATCCTTCGCCCTTAGTGAAACCTTTTCCTTGGCCTCCTTTTCTTTCTTGAGGACGAAGCTTCGTCATTATGAGAGATGTTTTTAACCCATTGATTTTGGACAACTCTAGCTGGAGGGACACGAGTTCGACTCGACATCTGGCCAGGCTTTCCGTCCATCATCACCACAGTTTCATCTTTTGATTGACTTGCCCGTTCGAAGTCTAAGCAACTTAGGATCAAAGGACCGAAGTCAAATTTCGACTTCCTCCACTTCCTTTTCAATTCTTGGTTTTGTTTTTCCTTTTCGGCGATCATCCTCCCAATCTTCTGTTTCTCGTAAGTCATAGCTTAGTAGGTCAAACACACACTGCATCTTGGCAAAGAGACACTTCTCGACCATTATTCTTTTGCTTAATCGGAATGTTAAAAGATCTTCTCCGCTTTTGGGTAGATTATTTGCTCGACGCTTCGAAGAAATCAAGCTCATAATCACGTCGAAACCTCTTTTCAACCTCTTCGTTTGACATCTCTATCCCGCGACGTTGATGTCAACGAAGGCGGGTTCGACAAAGCTCGAATTGATTTGAAAAGGATCAGTATCCACTTTCATGGTCTTCTCTTTTCCTTCAAATGTCAAGCGTCCTTCGTCAATCGCTTTCTGGATCAAATCCCTGAAACGAACACAACTATTAGTGGCATGCCCTCTCGATTGATGAAATTTACAAAATCCTTGTCCTTTAAGCTTGAAGTGAAGGAATTTTCTTTCCTTCAGGGAGGATTATTTGTTTATCTTTTAAAAGCACATCGAATATTTGGTCAGCCTTAGTAATATCGAAAGAATAAATTTTGGATGAAGGCATTTTCTCTTTGTTTCTAGCAGGCCTTAAAGATGACAAACATACGTGTCCTGACTTAATTCAGCCACATTAACCTCGTCACCACTACCTTCGACCTCATCATCAGATTGGTCTACTTCGACATAAGCTACCTTTTCGCGACGAAGTGTCTTCTTTTTCATTCTCTTTTCTCTCTTTTTAATTGTTCGATTTGGCATATTTTTCTGCCAATTGGCCAAGGTCTATGAATTGAAGATTAATAAGCTTCTTTCTAATATCATAATCGAGACCATTATAGCCATTTTGACAATTTCAGACTCTGCACAGGAGTGAAACACCTATTTTGGCGTTTCTAAATCTGGCCAAATAATCATCAACCGTTTCTCCCATAAAACGTCGAATAACAAATAAATCCGTTAAGCTAACTTTGGTTTCACCTCGAAAAACTGATTAAAACTCTTTCTAACTGAGCCCATGTCAAAATAGAATTAGGCCTTAAATTTGAAAACCATGTGAAAGCATTTTTTGTCAAAGAGGAAGGGAAAAAACGCATTTTCAAATGTTCATTTGACGCCATTTCTCCTATCTCAATAGTATATCGAGCAATATGCTCGCATCATTCCCATTCTCACCAGAATTTTGTCAAGGACTTGGGAACCTTCCAACCTCTAGGCACTTCAGCCTGTTGGACATAGTCCGGGAATGCAACACAAAGAGAGGTTGGTTAGCAAAACCAACATTGAAACCAAACCTATTTAAAACGTTTCAACACGGGTAATATTTTGATTTTGTTGAATATTTTGAATTTGACGCACACGATGCCCCCTACATTTTGTTGTTGGACCCTTTGAAGTTCATTGTCAGCATCTTGTCCTCGACGGATCAGATTGACAATTGGGTCAACGTTGACATTTTCATTCAAAGGTGGGTGGTTAATTGTCATGGGGACCACTTGACTCGTCGTCTAAAGTGATGGCTTGAGCCATTCGCCCCATTTGTCGAGCAAGTTGCTCGAACCTCCGTTGTTTGTTTCAATCAAAGGCGTCAATACTGCGCCATTTGTTGAGTTAACATATTGACAAGATCATGGTGACTCTCGATTTGTTGTCCAAAAAGACCATTGAGTCACTGTGTTTGTAGGAGTACCTGTCACACTTATTCTAGGTATATCAGGAAAGATTGGACCCGTGTTTAGTTGCCTGGTAGTAGTTGGGTTTGTCGATGACAAATTTCCTACTCCCATAGACGGGCCCATCAATTGAGGTGACAAGACCAACTGTGGTAAATGTGTACCAAACGAGGCACGTTTGTCACACAGGGTATGTTTTGACTCTAAAACGAGGATTATGAGGATATATATTACTAAATCCGCCATTATTCCCAACATTTGCTAGATTTCTGAGTTTGGCGGATTTCCACTACTTGGTAGTGGGAATGGTACATATCCTGGGGGTATATAACCAGGAGGAAGACCATATGGAGGCCATGTTGTTGCGACAGGAGTATTTACACTTGTCTGGGACTCCATCACTTGTTGACTAACAGGAGTCAAGAGGTTCTAGTGTATGAGGAGTATCATTTTCTGCCTCATTTTGTCCATCCTCTGATGACGATGATGCTCTTGACATGTTTGACATGATAGTGCCACTACGCAAGCGCATATACTGTTTTTCTTAATTTGACACGTTTATTCTTTCAACCGTGGTCCCATCGGCGTGCCAATTTGTTTATGGCAGGTTTTAGCACTTATTCGTCAACAACAAATAATTGACAAACTCCTTATGCAGGAGGCCAACCCTCTAAACCAGGCGTATATCGACAAACTCTTAGTTTGGATGTCAGCCTTTGCTTTTCAAGATCTCGATTCGGGAGCGAAAGCTACTCCTCTGGGTTCACCACCAAAGAATCGAGTGTCAAATTGTTTTTGATAGAATGAGGATGGGATGCAACGTGATTAGTGTTGTGATTGTGTGAATGTACAAAGTTTGACAAATTAAAGAAGGAGAAGAAGAAGAATTTGCAGAATGTAGATTGACAAATTGAAAACGAAGTACAAGAAATGTAAAGAAATGCAAAGAACTTCAAAGAAATCTACTCCTATGAAAGCAAGAAAGAGGGTTGAGAACAATACTCAATGAACTCTGGACTTTTTCTGTCATTGGAGACGTGTAGAGAGTGAGTGTGTGAGTACAAATTCCAACCCCTTACAATTGATACAGATGGTATTTATAAATAGCCTAGGACTTTAGGATTTTGACATCTGTCTTTGGTTGCCTTGGATTTTGTCCACGTGGCTTTGACAGTTATTTTCTGTCACTTGCTCTCACTATTTTGTCACGTTTTGCTTCTGTCAATAACTTCTAGTAACCGTCGATAACCGTCGTTCGACAAACAAGCATTTGCCTTCGAGCCATTGACAATGTTTGCAACATCTTCATAGATTTTCTAAGTGTTTAGCCAACATCGCCTCCATCCTCGACGTTGCCAATGTCATCCTTCGACTGAACACGTCACACGGCCTTATGACTTCAATATTATTAAGGCGCTGGAAATTTTGTCGAACACATACATTATCAATTCTTTAGATTCTAGACCTTCAGGCTAATCCTCAAACTGTCGAAGTTGAATACTCATTCGATGATCTAACACTTGATAAAATTTGGTGCCTACAATAGTGAAATTCTTAACTTTTGCCACATGCCTCCTCCTTACGCTAGTTTTGAATTGTCTTAAAAAATTTATGAATTTTTGAGTTCTTGGGGAGAGAGAAAAATTTTTTTCTCTTACTTTAGATAATTCGCCCAATGATAACATGCAAGAACATTTGAAAAATACTTTGGGTGTGCAAAATTGGTTGCTATGTGGTGGGAGTTTTTTCATGTGTGTTGTTCTGGACATATTTTAAATCTCATTGTGCAAGAAGGATTGAAAGTAGCTAGTGATGCATTGTTCAAGATTAGAGAAAGTGTCAAATATGTAAGGGTTTCTAAGATTAGAATGATCAAGTTTAAAGAATGTGTTACAATGCTTGGTGGTGTGGATTTCTGGGTTAGAATTATGTTTAATGTTCCTACTAGATGGAATTCAACCTATTTAATGCTTGAAAGTTCTCTAATATCAAAGGGCTTTTGCTAATTTCCAAGTAAAAGACCATGGACATAAGTATTGCCCTACAATTGATGAGTGGAGAAGAGCGGAAAAGATATGTGAGTTTTTGGCTCCATTCTATGACACTACCAATATGATTTTGGGCTCAACATATCCCACTTCCAACTTGTACTTCTTACAAGTTTGGAATATTCAATGTGCTTTACAAGAGAGCTTAAGAAACAATGATGAAGTTATAAGGAACATGAGAGAGAAATGTTTAAAAATTTTAAAAAGTATTGGGATGAATACAATGTTGTGCTTGCACTTAGAGGGTTCTTGATCCTCAATGAAATTTGTTATGTTGCAATATTGTTATTCAAAAATTGATCCTTCTGACAGCTGAAGAGAAGATAGAGCATGTGACAAGAAAAATGTATAAGCTTTTTGAAGAGTATTCTAAATAACACTTCCTTCGAAAGTGTTACACTTCTGGACCTACTTCTTTCCAATCTTCAAGCTCTTTGTGTCACAAGTATTGGGATCAAATGATCGAAATCAAAGAATCTTTTATGTAAGTGCAATTTTTTAAATGGCCATTTACTTTATTTCTAGTTGATTTATTTTTAGCTTGTTTTCTTTCACCAATTAATTCGTGTTATTTACTTGTTATGAAAGGCATTGAAGTTGCATATTCATCAAAATGCAATGGGAAGTGGAAGAATCAACTTGATATTTATTTAGATGAGCCAAATTTGGACTTCCAATATTATGAGGATTTAGATGTGTTGCAATGGTGGAAGGATACTCAAAATCGCTTTTGGAACTATCAATAATGGATCGTGATCTGTTGAGTATTCCTATCACCACTGTGGCTTCTGAATTTGCTTTTAGTATTGGTGCAAGAGTACTTAATAAGTATAGAAGTCGTTTATTGCCAAAGAATGTTCAAGCATTGATTTGCACTCAAAATTGGTTGCATGGATTTGCTAGTAATGGTAACTTATTTAATATTGTAATTGTTTTTTCTTTGGGTTTATATCATTACTTTTTATCAATTAGTTTTTACTCATTCTTTTTTTGGATTATATTTATAGATGATGATGGTGATGAAGATGGTGCAAGAAGTGAATCATTTGGGTTAGGGGTGCTTTTAATGTTGATTTAGAAGATATTGATGAATAGTTGCATTGGACATAAAGTTTTTTGTGCTGGGAAGGGACAATTAGTAAATATTATGTGTTAGTTGGATTCGTTATTTTGCTAGTAATAGTAACTTATTTAATATTGCAATATTTTTTTCTTGGGGTTTATTTCATTATCATTTATCAATTGATTTTTACTTATGTTCTTTTTTAATTATTTTTATAGAATATAGATGATGATGATGGTGAATGGGTGATGAAAATGGGGCACAAAGACAGAAGAAATATATTTGCTTTTTTGGTGCAATGGATAATTTATAAATATTATGTATTAATTGGATTTGCCATTTTGCTAATAATGGTAACGTATTTAATTTTGCAATATCATTTTTCTTTGGGTTTATTTTAATATCATTTATCAATTTGTTTTTACCTATGTTCTTTTTGAATTATATTTATAGATGATGATAGATTGATAGTGATGAAAATGGTGCAAGAAGTGAAGCATTTGTGTCTTTTGGTGCTGCCTACAGGAGTGATCTTCATATAGCTATTGAGCTTGTCCAAATGCCCAATATATGGTAATTTTCAGCTTCTTGTTTATTGTTAGTGTAGTCTCTATGGAACAGGGGTTGTTTTTATGGATTTTATCTTAGCTATAGGATATTTACTATTTGTAGATCATTTTCATTTATGGATCATCTTAGACAATTATTAATGCCCATTATCATTTATTAATTGTTTTTTAATTTTCACTTATGTTATTTTTGAATTATATGTATAGATGATGATGAAGGTGATGAAGATGGATGGTGCAAGAGTCAAGCCTTGTCTTTTTTTTTTATCTCTTTTTGCCTTTGGGCTTTGGTGCTAATGAATTAGTAAATATTATGTGTTAATAGGATCTTTATAATTGTTAGTTGCTATGAACTTCTTATAAATTATAATTCCTGAATGTAAATAATGGGCGGTGTTGGTTATAATTGTTATTGAGTATTGAATCGGTTTTGAAAAATTGTGTATGCATCAATTAGGAAAAAAAAGTTTTAAAAAGTTTTATTTTTTGGGAAAGAAGACAGGAGTCAATTGATTCTGAAAAGATATAAAAAATTTGTGAGTAACATCAAGGATTTTATTCGACTTTCAACTACTTTATGTATCTATTACCAGACTTAGGAATACATATTAAGAAGTTTTTTTTTCAATATTTTACATTTTGCGGGCCGCTATCAGCCCGTGCGCCCCAAATGAATTGGCCTTTAACTATTTCAAGCCAATTTATTTTGGCGGGCTAGCCCGATGAATAAGGCGAATTTTTACATGGGGATATCCTGGGCATATGGGGACTTGTAATATTATAATATAAAATATGAAATGCGTTTTGCCATCACTTTTAATCTTCTTTCCTTTTCCCTCTTTACCTCAACATCACAATCCAGTCTGGCGTCAAGCGTTTTCTATTTCTCGCTGCTCGGACCTCACCACACCTTAACTTCTATTATCACTATAACACCCTAGTAGCTCCAAAGTGTTTTATATTTACTTAGTGGATTTTATTCATAATAGTCATGAGAAATTAGTTGAGAAATTATGAATTTGAATTGAAAATTATTTATGAAATAAAGTGTGAAGATTTCAAAGTTCTTGTGTTTGGTATAAATAATATGATGATATATGTATTTGAATTATGTCAAGTTGTGGAGTCATTGTTAGACTATGATTTGGAAAACAAAGTAATTGGAGAAGAAAATAAAAGAGTTCTTAGTTTGAAATGATGAAACTTATTCTTTCATTTATTTTGAAGAAGATTTAGAATTTACGTGATAGCTATTAACATAGTGGCATGTTTTAAATTATTTTTATGGGAGAACTAATTTATTAAAATTTAGCTACTTGAATTATTTGATTAGCTCAATTAGTTGATTTTCTCAAATATGATGGTTATTAATATGACTGGATGATTTGATTGAAATTACCGCTAGCTTTCTTTGTTGAAGTTTATAATGCCATGATTTTGCCATATGTTGTTTCAATATGCATTGGAAAAGTTTATGATATTTGATACTTGAAATGTTACATTAATATGAAGATTGAATTTTACATTTGTAAATTGTGTTTGATAAATATTTATTTAAGAAAACTATAATGGGTTATAAGATAGAATTACCGCGAGCCATATCTTGAGAGAAATAATGACAATACTACTTGCCATAACGAAGAGATATAATGGCATTATCGATTGCCGTAACGGAGATGTAACCCTATGTGCACATAGTTTCTCTCGTGCTAGAAAATTTGAAAGAACCTTATTGAGATGTCACAAACCTTGTGATTGATGGGTTGAGATTACTCCCCAAATAAAATTTATGCTTATTATGTAACCCTCACTGAGTAAGTGAGTATTTGATGCTAAAGTTGAGTTTATGTGAGAATGAGGAATTGGTGAATATAGTGAGAAAGTGTATTTAGTAAACTATGGATACCTATTCTTTATGAGTTGAAAAACTTATTTTTCTCGTTATTCTTCATCTTTTTTTTTTTTTCCAAGATATAGGTGCTTGTACCGGTTTTGACTTTGGGCTTAAGCTGCGAATCGATGCTTATATGGTAGCCTCTGAGAAAGACATTCTTTTATCGTCGAAATCCTTTTTAAAATAGTATCTTTTAGTATGTCAATTGCTTCATATGTCACAGGCAAGGTCCTTGGATTTATATTATGTTTATGTTGAGAAATTATGACTTAGCTAAATAGATTATATTATGGAAATGATTTGTAAACTTAATCTGGGTTAATGTTTTAACTATGTTTTGTATTATCTTTAATAGTTTAAAGCTAATTTGGTATCTGGACTATGCTGAGATTTTGCTATATGCTTGAAGGTGCATTCTGAGAATGCTTTATGCCCATTTGCTTGTGAATTATTTAGGAATATTGCAAGTTGTATTTTATTTGGGGACATCCGAAAACAGAGGGAAACTTTATCCATTTCCCTAGAAAATTTTGGGTGTTAAGGCTTGGGAAAATGCTCCCATGTGTCATTATGACCTAAGTTGAATTGTGACATAGTTGGTATCGAGCTTTAGGTTTCCTTGTGTAATATGGAGCAAATGTCTTTGAGTGGAGTCACGATTGTGTAAATGGTAGCCAACCCATTGTCACAAGGCACGACCCTACTAGAGGCCTTATAAGGAATGTCTTTTAGAGTTGGCTTGAGTTGTTAGACCCAAACTCATCCTCTCGTTTTGAATTCTATTAATGTCTTCGTATTCAACCTATCAGGGACAATGTCATTTAGACCTAGCGAAGCTCAAGTGTTTGCTCAAGTGCTTGAATCTCACTGACCTAGCCTCATCTACTCCGAGCCTTACAGAGGGAGAGATTTTACAGACGTCCTCCCACTAAGGAACAAGTGCCAGGAGATAACAACTAATTTTCTTTTTAGATTTCATTTTACCTTGTGTTATTATTCTTATTTCTAAGCTTAACAAGTTATTCTTATAACTATTATCTCTCTCTCTCTCTCTTTATATATATATATATATATATATATATATATCAATATGAAAGAAAAATGGAAACAGTGCCCCGCCTTTATGCTCTATTTTAGTGGCTATGACAAGGATGTTTTAGGTGTGGTTGATGTTTATTCGAAGGGAAATTACTAGTATGATGTTGATTCTACTTTTGCTTTCAAATTTAAAGTGATTTGTGTATTTAAATCATTTTGTGGCTAGCAAGGTTCTATTGGATTTGAAGGTTTGTTATCAACTTAGATTCTAGAATAGATGTTATTGACACATGGAATGACTTTGAGGCAAATAGTACTTTATTGAGTTACATATTTAGGATAGATAAAAGATACTAATTAACTAATATAGAAGTATTAGGTAATTGTTCATAATGTTAGCTGTTATATGGAGGTTTGAGCTTTATTAGAAATTGCTTATTTCTTTTTACCATTTTGGGCACCTTTATTTCAAATTTTTGTTATGTGGCTAGATATAATATTGGAGTGAAAAAAATGAAATAGTAACGGAAAAAAGAAAGAGATGATGTTTTAAGAAATAAACTTCTTGTTTAACATAATCTTCTTCACTATCAAGTTCAGGCACTTAACCACATTCTATTATTTATTATGGATTGTGAACGATCATCTTATTACATGTTTACTTTGGAGCATACTTTTGTATTTGCATATGCATATTTGTTTTTTTTTTTTTTATGAAATGTCTAATGATCATGCTCTTTATTAGGTGCTTTAACTTTTATGCATATCATCTCACGTTGAGACTTGAAAGTTGCTTTGGTTAATTTGGACAGAACTTACAAACTTCATTCATAATTATGCTTAATCAATATGGTTTTTACTATCCAATTATCTTTACCACTTGAAATTTTTAATATTTGAGTGGGTTTTGAGAATATATATATATATATATATATATATATATATATATATATATATATATATATTTATTATTGAAGAAGGACATAATATGATAGTGGAGCTAAGGCAGGTTCAATTTGGATTGGCATGCATCTATTATGACCATAATCTTTTATCTATACAATATATAGATAGACATGCATACATCCCAATTTGACATCTATGGAAATTTGTGGTTAACATAATTCATTTTGGTGGCTATTCATTCTAGTTGCTTCTACATCCTCTTTTACAGGATGACATCTTAAAATTATATTCAAAAGTACTTTCATATGTGCTGAAAAAAAAAGAAACTATGCTCTAGTTAAAATCATACATAATTGAGTAACAGTGTAATAATCTTATTCTTGTTTGTAAATAAGGGATCTGCATCTTAATTATTGCTTCTTTTGAATTTCCTAATTGTCATGGTAGGCTCGAAGAACTTTGTAGAGTGTTAAATGGGATTGCACATGGCTTTTATGCCCGAGCCTAATGTTTTGTATAGTAAATGTAACTTACTTGTAACAATGGTCGTCTACAAAAAAAAAAATGGTTATCATGTAAGTTTAACTTTGGTAAATGAATTAGTGAGAAAGAGGCTAGGTAGCAA